>ML288563.1:686-26258 GCA_005239495.1 Nicotiana undulata
ACAGATAACTTATATAACACATATTGAACCTGTTTCGGGCTCCGAAATCATAATACGGGCCCAGCAGCATAGGTTTCACATCAAGGTTCATTTTCATAAGCCTTTAATATTTTCATAAAATAATTTTCTTTAAAAATTCATTTCTCGGACTTGGGTCCTCGGAATTCGATTTCGGGCATACGCCCAAGTCCTATATTTTCCGACAGACCTTTCAAAACCGTCGGATCACGGATCCGGGTCCGTCTACCAAAAATGTTGACCAAAGTCAACTTTATTTAATTAATTATCACAAATTTAACTCTTAATCAAGTTTTTTTTCACACAAAGGCTTCCTGGCTACGCGTCCGGGCTGCGCACGCACATCGAGGTGAGATTAATGGAGGCTTTCGGGCCTCGGAATACAGTCCAAATTAGATGCACATAAGATGACCCCTTTTTGGGTCATCACATCTGAATTTTCATTATGTTAGTCAAAGTATGTCAAGACCTTCTAAGAGTGCAAGATTCGACTCCACCATGTTTGCCGCTCAAGGATTGCGAACAATAAATAAAAACCCTTTGGTTCATGACAAGGAGAATATGCAAAGAAATATTTCATTTTCTCCTTATGTTGATCAAGTTACGGAGTCCACCTAAAAAGTTGAAACAAGTATGTTTCCTTAAATCTATTCTTTTTTTAGAATTTAATTTAATTTAATTGATTATCTCCCTTGTTACTTCAGTTTATAAAATAATAACAAGAATCTGTTTTTAATTTAATGCCATATATTTATTATTATGATTTCTGCACCAGGCTCTAGGGAAAGGTGAGCGAGATCTTAGATCTATGTGCTCATTTGAAGAGTTTGAAAATGAAGACCGATTCTTCCATCCAAATTCTCATTATGCTAGTCAAAGTATGTCAAGACCTTCTAAGGGTGCAAGATTAGACTCCACCATGTCTGCCGCTCAAGGATTGCGAACAATAAATAAAAATCCTTTGGTTCATGACAAGGAGAATATGCAAAGCAATATTTCATTTTCTCCTTCTGTTGATCAAGTTACGCAGTCCACCCAAAAAGTTGAAACAAGTATGTTTATCAAATATATTTGCTCACAAGTTTATCATTTTTATAATATTTTCTAACATTTATAAATTAAGCAAATATAGGTTCAGGTACTGATGGAAAGGTAAAAAAGGTTCGAGGAATTAACAAGTGAAAAGAAGTTGCATCTCTTGAAGTTGGAGAGAAGCTAAAAGTAACATTTTACAATAATCGAACAGTTGGAAAGAATAGCAATCTATTTTCGAGGCACTTGGGAAAAATAGTTCGTGACCGTAATAGATGTCTGTTGGGAGTATCATCGTGGAATCGCATTAAGGAAGAAAAGTTAAATCACATGTGGGCAGCTGTTAAGGTAAATGGATGGAATATTCCAATATCTCCTTTGATTCCTCTTTTTGTTCCATTCTTGGTGCTTAATTGTTTATTTTTCTTATTTTTGGCAATTACACTAAGCATTGAGCTTTGTTCCATTCTTTATACAATATGAACTGGAAATGTTAAAAGCTATAAGATAATCATACCTCAATTGCATTCCGGTCAAAGTGTTTCCTTGGAAACAAGCCCGCTGAACTTTGGTAAGGATCTCAAGCTCCTTACTATAGTGCCACCACCTGTGACTTTTACTGAGAAATGTTCAGATGTTTTAGATATTCATAACTTAAATGAAGATTCACCCTGCTGGAAAGGTGCTCCTGCTTTTCATATTTCTCTTTGGGACTGAGTATGATCCATGTTCCTGCAAATTAAATCTTAATTGAACACCCTTTTGTAAATTTTCTGGCTTCACCTTCTATCGCATATGATTATTAAACATATTATATTATGCACACTTGAACACGTGAACTAAGAGTATGTTTAACACCTTTGTGTACACTTGATTTACTTTAACACCTGATTTGCAATTTGCAAAACATACTTGCATTATAATACAATGTATATATAGAAATCTATCTGGAAAAGATTTCCTATGGATATGTATAATACAAGGTATATATAGATACCTATCTGGAAAATATTTCCTATGGATGAAACCTTGATCGATCTATCCTTTAACATATACAGCACAGGCATTAGGCATGGCCCTGAACTAGGTGTTATTAATCAAACTACTGCTCAAGAACATGACTTTATTAGTCCTAAGTTGAAGAGAAATTTCTCTGAGCTTGATCTGAATATATTTCCCAAAGAGAATCTAGCAGTTTGTTGTGGTGGTGAATCAGAGTAGACGTTGTCCTTGACACGAAGAAAAATCTGACCTATTTCTTTACGGACTGCTTCAATGGTTTCACTTTTAACTTGACTTCTTGATGCATCAGTAACATAGAAAACATTAACAGCTTGTGAGCCCCTTGTCATAACCTCAGGCCTCGAAACAGAAAGACCATTCTCCCTAAATATACGAGTTACATCTGATAGAAACCCAATTCTGTCATCACCACATAGTTCCAGTCTTATTCCTTGCATGATATTAACATCCAAATTGTTAGTTTTAGTAAGTGGGGACTACTCAATGTGAATTCGAACTCTTTTAAGGTTGTATGTACATTAGAAGTTCGCCTCTTGATAGCCGCATCCAAGCATTGTATCACGCGTTGTCTCTCACTGGCAGTAGTATTTGTTAAACCTGGTATACACCTTGTATTTTGAGCCTTCGTTATTGAGGAGGTAGAACTAGCCTTGTGAATAGGTAACATACTTGTACACTTCTACATATTGTATGTTCTGCTGAATATTGAATAAAACTATAATCGAATCGCTTCCTTTTTAGGTTCTCATTGCTCAAAGGTTCAAAAGATGGTCTTGAATGTGCTGTTTGTTTAACATACATGTACTGTTTGTTGATTTTGTTTAACACGAATAAATGTGAAATTCAGTATGATGGTGCTCTATAATCAGCTACCTTGTTGCTTTCTCAGTAGCAATATACAAAAACCAGAATGTCCAAGTACCTGGAGTCTATTATTTTTATATTGGATATCAATCTATGTTTGATGTATTGCAGGATAAATTTGAGAGTGTTGACTTGGATATCCATCGCGATCATATTTTGGGATGGATGAAAGAGTTATGGAACAAATTGAGAGGACAATTGCATGCAAATTATGTGAAGGGTAAGCCAATCTAAGAGGCTCTTAAGAATGTGCCCAAGGGGGTAGACAAGAAATAATGGGAGTGGTTGGTAAAGGAATATGTTTTTACAGAAAGTTTTCAGGTTTGACATAATAACTAATTATGTAATTTTATTTTATACCGTGCTCTTTTAATTGATAATTTATTTATAGCATTTGAATTTAATGTTGTCACTCAAATATAGGCGAGAAGTAACAAGAATGTAGCAAATAGAACTAAGTTGAAGATGCTTCATCATATTGGAAGCAAGCCGATTAGAGAGATTATTTATCAAAAGGTGTGATCATCAAATCTATTTTTTCTTAATATTGACGAGACGTTATTTGACATATTTACTTTTATATAAAGGGCGGAAAAGATGGCAAACCACCAGATTTGGCAGTAATTTTCTTTGAGACTCGCAAGAAGAATAACACACTTGTTGACCCAGAAACAATCGAGAAACATGTGTGTTTGGTTAATTGAAAAATATTCTTTACTTTTAGTTCTTATGATATCTGACAAAAAATTATCTATATACATTGTAGGCTCAAATCAAGGAATTGGTGTAGTCCGAACCGTCACTTCCTACCATAGAGATTGTAGAAAAATGCTTTGGACCTCAAAGTTGTAGTCATATATTTGGCTTGGGGGGTGGAGTTAAGGCGAAAGATTTGAAAGGTGGAACTTCCTCAAAAACTGAATTATTGGCTAAGCTACGTGCAACTGAAAATGAAAACCAGTCTTTGAAGGATCGTCTTTCTAACTTCGAAACTGAGATGAAAGAAGTGAGGAAGTTAAAAGAATTATTATTAGCGCAACAAACCTATTTCGAGCCTCCAGTTCAGGAGAATGACTATTCGGACCCTTGTAATACCAAGTGAGTAACAACTTACCTGAAACATCGATTTATTCTGTTGATTCAACTTCTGCTTGCTTGTGTTCCTTAGCAATTTCAAGAGTCTGGTTATGTTAGATTTAGGATTCAAACAAGGGGTTTGTTGTGTAGACTAGGATTTAAATAAGGAGTGTGCTGCTTAGACTGGTATTCAAATAACAAAAGTTGCCTACAATGGATGTATGACAATATCCTGATTTAACTCCTTTGACTAGCGAACACGTCGAGTGTTTCTTTTTTTTTTTTAGCCATTTGATATTTATCCATTTGCCAATTATGAGTTCCTAAACTAATCAAATTGCCTTTTTAAATTGTCATAGTTGCCAGAGTACAGTTACCATGGAGTCACTTGATCAACATGAAAATTGTTGTGGATTGTGGGCGATTGTGTTGTCTAATAAACCGCGTGACATGATATATCTATAACCCTTGTCGTATCTTTTGTTTCCAACTGAACTTGCATGTTTACATTATCCAATCATGGCATGAGCTAGCAGTATCTCTAGGTTTGCTTATTCTCTTTTCTCTTCAATGGTCGGCAAATATACCTACACTAAAAGCTTTTAGCTTTGTCGTCCTGTTAAAAGTGAAAGTAACAATGTTGAGAAATGAATTAAATCTTGATTATAAATAGCAACATAATGTTTTAGGTTATTTCCTTTCCTTGAATTTCTCGTTCAGTTTGATTTATCCACTCAGTGTTCTGTTTACCTAATACAAAGCTAGAAGAAGTCAATGACCCTTTCCTGATATTTGATGCACCTACCTTGATCAATTAAGCAAGTACCGTGCCCGGTCTATAGGTCAGTGGTTGCGTCCATTTGGTTACCTTCCTGTATACTTAAACCACAAAAGTACTCCAATCACAGTGCTGCGTAAAAGGCATCTCTTGTCGGAATGGATTGGAACAGAGAATAAGCAACATAAACTGGATTTTGTATGCTCTTGTATTTTATTGTGTTAATAGTACCCTGACCCGCAAAGTAAGTTAAGTCCTTCTGTTGTGGTTAAGTTAAAGTTCACAGTTGACGACTTCTGTTTTAATTGCATTTAGATCTGTGAGATTCAACTGAAGAGGTCTAGCTTTAATGTTCTTTGGTTAATTGGTCCTGCTGGGTATAATTTAGCAAATATTGGTCCTGCTGGGTATAATTTAGCAAAAATTCAATCAGAAAATATGAATGTATGCAGCATTCACTGTCTCTATTGTCCTAACTGTAAGGACATGATATTTGATCATTGCTACGCGTAGCTTCTCAGTGTGTTCCTTTGCAAACTCTTCATGTTCCTTATGATTGATTGATATATTAATGCAGTACACTAGGGAATTATTCCATAGTGCATTCATCTGATCCATATTTTCCTCACAAAATGCGTCCGGCAGCTATTCTATGTCACAAATCTGAACAGTAACATTTCTTATCTTTCCAACTATGGCATGAAACCTTGTACCATTAGCTTCCAGCTTGATAAATAGAGTACTAGAGGAATTTGGAATTATATCAGCCCTTCTCCATTTGAAGGTACTCATCTGATTTGTGTTTGTGACTTGAAATGATTGTGACTATCACGTTGTAGAGGCAAGTTCGTTCATTTGGTTTTAGTTGTTGTTTACGTGTTTATTGCTTTGTCCCTCCATATAGCTTAAGACAACTTTTTCAAGTGATGACAGGGAATAATGGTGTCTAGCCATTATTATTATTATTTTTTACTTCTTTTTTCTCTGTCTAGCCCTGATTTTGTTCCGTCAACATTGTTATAGTTTTTCTAACTAAAATTTCTTATTTCTTCTACAGGTTTTGGATATTGAAGTTCAAGAAGCAGATTTTTGACGACATACTGATTGACCATCTTTTTGGTGGGAATGTCAAGAAAATTTTACATGTCAATCGAGGGATATTAGTGATATGTAGTTTATTGCTAAATGTTTATGAACACAATATTGTGACTAGCTTACATCATTGATGTACGGTGCAACTAACTGATGTTGATCATTTTTGGTAATATTTTATGAAACCAATATCATCTTTATAATAATATACTCGATTTTCTAGTCGCAAATTGAATGTGATTTAGGGACTTGTGACTTATTTCTTTAGAGCCTAGACTGTTAGTCCTTAAATCCTTTTTTGAAGTAGAAAATTTATCTGCTGAATCTGCAGCTTTGTAGTGCTGCACTGTTCGACTTAGCGACCAACTTTAATCTTCTCGCAAAAGATATAACGACTAGCTTCTAACTGGTCGCGAAAGTACCGTTTAACAACCATATTTAAACTGGTCGCAAAAATATTCTAAGGACCAGGAATTTAGTCCCTAAAATATGCAAATAGGCACCAGAAATATGGTCCTTAAAAATCATTTAGGGGCTAGTTTTGAACTAGTCGTGAAACAGTTTTAACGACCAGCACCGCATCTGGTCCTTAATGACCATTAGCGGAGGAAGTTATAAGGACCAGATTAGTTGGCCGCTATTGACCATTTAGGACTGATTTCTTACTTTTAGGGACCAGTTTTCTCTTCGCTATTGAGCATTTTTCTTGTAGTGACATGGCACAAGAGTATACTATTTATGGTATGAGGTTGAGCAAAAATTAATCTAGTTATATACACAATTTCAAGATTTTCTAACAAAAATAACTGCATTCAATTTTTTTTCGGTGTGAATTCTGAACTGGTCCTTTTAGGTGATCTTAATCATATTTAATTCTAACATATTCCTTTCAAAGGGATCTCTACTTAGAGCTTTTGTGAAGATGTCAGGTATGTTTGTCAGTAGCACAAAATTCTACAGTGATCAGTCCCTTTTCATAGTTATCCCTCAAAAAGTGATGCCTAACATCTATGTGCTTAGTTCTCTTATGATGAACCAGATTCTTGGTCATACTAATTGCACTAGTGTTATCACAAAAATTGGGGATACAACTAATATCAATTCCAAAGTCCATTAATTGTTGTTTGATCCACAACAATTGAGCACAACATGAAGCAGCAACAACATACTCAGCTTCAGCAATAGATAGAGCCACTGAATTTTGCTTTTTGGTGGCCCAAGACAAGACACGAGACAAGAAAGTTACCTGAGGTTCTCTTTCTATCCACAAGAAAACCTTCATATCAGCATCATCATATCCCACAAGATTGAAATTACTACCCTTTGGATACCAAAGATAAAGAGCAGTCAAGTGGGACTCATTTGGATTTGCCTGAAATCTTACACAAAGGCTTACACTAAAAACAATGTCAGGTCTACTAGCAGTGAGATACAACACCGAGCCAATCATCCCCCTATACGACTACTGATCGACAGATGAACCAGGTTCATCTATATCCAACTTTGTAGTTGTTGCAATAGGAGTGTCAATTTCTTTGGAAACTTCCATCTTAAACCTTTTAAGAAACTCTTTTACATACTTCAACTAATGGATCATAGTTCCATTTGAATTTTGTTTAATTTGTAAGCATAAAAAGAAATTAAGCTCACCCATCATGCTCATTTGAAATTCACTCCCCATTAGTTTAGCAAATTCTTTACTTAGCTTATCAGTAGTTGCTCCAAAGATTATATCATCAACATATATATGAACTACCAAGAGATCTTTAACTTTTTCTTTTAAGAATAAAGTATTGTTAATTTTACCTCTCATGTAGTCATGCTCAAGAAAATTATTTGATAATCTTTCATACCATGCTCTTCGAGCCTACTTGAGCCCATAAAGTGCTTTGTCAAGTTTTTACACATGATCAGGATTTTTCTTGTTTTCAAACCCCGGAGGTTGCTTGACAAACATTTCTTCCTTTAGATAGACATTTAGGAAGGCACTTTGACATCCATCTAGTGAAGGGTGAATTCCATGTAAGCAGCAAAGGCTATGAGGAGTCTTATTGCTTCCAGCCTTGCAACTGGAGTAAAAGTTTCATCATAGTCTATGCCCTCCTCCTGACTATATCCTTGAACCACCAACCTTGCCTTGTTCCTTGTAACTGTTCCATCTTCATCAAGTTTGTTTCTGAAGACCCACTTTATGCCAATTACTGATCTATCCAAGGGTCTTGGTACCGGATGCCAAACTTGACTCCTTTCAAATTGGTTGAGTTCATTTTGCATTGCATTTACCAAGTCTGCATCTTGCAAAGCCTCAACAACATTTTTAGGTTCAATAAGAGATAAGAAAGCATCAAAAGCACAAATAATCTTTAATGAAGATCTGGGTTTGATTCCAGAGGTTGGATCAGTAATGATGTTCTCAATGGGATGAGAACTTTGATATTTGTAAGGTCTCACAACCAACTGGTTTCCCCTTGATGTTCCTTCAGTGTTTTGTTGTTGTGGAACATGTTCATGGACAAGTTCCATTGAGGTTTGAGGATCATTTCCTCTTTGTTTTATTCCCCCTGTCATGTTGCCCGGGGTGGATGAACCTGTTCCATTACCTGTTCCTTCTTCCAGTGCAGCTTCAGTCTGGGCTGTGGTTTCATTTAAGTTTCTTACCAGCCCAATTGCTTCATTATCATGTTCCTGTCTCTCAGAAAGGATGTTAGTTTCATCAAAAATCACATGAACACTTTCCTCAACACACATAGTTCTTTTGTTATAGACCTTATAAGCTTTACTATGTGAAGAATATCCCAAGAATACTCCCTCATCACTTCTGGAATCAAACTTGCCTAGGGAGTTCTTACCATTGTTGTGCACAAAGAACTTGCACCCAAATGCCCTAAGATGGGATATATTTTGTTTTCTCCATGTAAGTAACTCATAAGGAGTCTTCTCTACAAGAGGTCTAGTCATGCACCTATTTATGATGTAGCATGCAGTATTTACAGCTTCTGCCCAGAAGCTATGGGGCAATTTACTAGAAAGAAGCATAGTCCTAGCCATATCTTCAAGTGTCCTGTTCTTTATTTCAACTACTCCATTTTGTTGTGGAGTACTAGGAGTAGAAAAATTATGATCATGTCATGTTCATCACAAAATTCAGAAAATTTTGCAGTTTCAAATTCAGTGCCATGATCAGACCTAATTGATGCAAGTTGATTACCTAGTTGTTTCTGAGATTTTCTAACAGAAGAAGTGAACATGTAAAATGCTTCATCATTAGATTTTAAAAACAATGTCCAAGTAAAACTAGAGTAATCATCAATAAGCACAATCACATATCTTTTACCACCTCTACTTAATGTTCTCATTGGACCACAAAGATCTATATGGACCAGTTCCATCGTTCTGGTGGTACTTACCACTTTCTTACATTTAAAAGAGGATCTTACATGCTTCCTCCTTGCACAAGTCTCACAAACTTTTTCTTCTTTGAACTTAATGTTAGGCAGTCCTATCACCAAGTCCTTGGAGACTAATTTGTTGAGTTGACTCAGACTTGCATGTCCAAGTCTCTTATGCCAAAGGAGGGGATCATTGTCCAGCACACTTAAGCAAGTGAGTTAATTTTCTGAGAGTGTGGATAGATCTACAATGTATATATTTTTCACTCTTTTCCCTGCAAAACAATCTTGTTAGTGGTAAGATTAATCACAAAACATTTAGTAGAGGTGAATGCTACTAGGTTAGCTCTATCACACAGTTGTGATACACTAATTAGACTGTATTTTAAGCCGTATGTCAAGTAGACATTCTCAATAGAGTGAGAGTCATCTTACCTACCTTACCAACCCCCATGATCTCACCTTTCTTCCCATATCCAAAGGAGACATTACCTCCTTTGAGGTCCTCAAGTGAAAGGAACTGGTCTTTGCTTCCTGTCATGTGCTTTGAGCAGCCACTATCCATGTACTATATTTGGCTTCTCCCCTTCACTTGAACCTGCAAAAGAAAATCAGGGGCCAGTCTTAGGAACCCAAACTAGTTTGGGTCCCTTTCTATAGGCAAAAGCATGAATTAAATTCTTTTTAGCCCAACTTGGTAGCCAATTATTCCCTTTGAACAATTTTTTTGTTCTTTTGGCTAGCCTTTTCTTTTGCATTTGTCATGACCCCAAATCCTAACAGGTCATGATGGAGCCTATCGTAGAACTAGGATAGCCAACCATCACTTTCTACGCATTTATTCAATTATAATAGTTCGCAATATAACAATAAACAACAGTCATAATAAAGAAATAAATTATATAAGTCTAGCGCCCCCAATAATGAACTAAACAACTCTAAACAACCTCCCAGAACTGGAGTCAATAGTCATGAGCATCTAAGAATAAATAAATCTAACTCTGCTAAAACTATAATATATGTCTTTGAATCAAATGCTAAAACTAAATAAGGAAGGGAAATGGAGAAGCTGTGGATGCTGGACAGCTACCTCGAAATCTCGTGCACTGCTGCTAACGAACAAGGCAGCTACTGCTCCAAATCGGTACCTGAATCTGTGCACAGAGGCCCAGGGAATCTTTATGAGTACGCCAACTAGTAGTAATGAAAATAAATCACAGTCTGAGTAAAATAAACACACAGAACAGGTACACAATTCCACAAACCAGTAAAACACCAAGTCACCATGTAGTATTCATCAAATAATAAGTTCGAAATCAGTTTCCAGAAATCCTTTGAGCCAAGTGTAATATCAGTATATCTCAGTAAAATCCTCAGTAAAACCAGTTTGAAAACGAATTAAATTACAGTTTGAAAACTGAGTAAAAATCTTCATAAAACTGCCCCTCGTGCCATAATCATTTCTCATCACAATATCTTTCAGTATTAGCCCATCAGGCAACCTCACAATCACTCTTCCCATCAGGCAACCTCACAATCACTCTGCCCATCAGGCAACCTCACAATCACTTTGCCCATCAGGCAACCTCACAATCACTCTGCCCATCAGGAAACCTCACCATCACTCTTCATAAGCCCCGCGGGCATCACTCAATCGTTACCGGCGCTCAATGGGGGTGTGTTACAGACTCCGGAGGGGCTCCTACAGCCCAAGCGCTATAATAAGCCACAGCATGGAATAAATCACACACAATATAGGCCCGCAGCCTCACTCATATCATATCATCCTCACAATATAGGCCAGCAACCTCACTCAGTCAGACACTCTCAATTTGCCCTTCAGGCCATAATATCATGGGTTCTCGACCCAAAAACAGTGTTTCATTTTTAAGAAGTAGTATCAAAATACTCCGAGTGTCGAAACAATTTCACACAAAAGACTGAGTGATAAATCATAACATATCAGTGAGGAAAATAGGATTTAAAGACATTACTTACCTCAAAACTAGCCCAGAATTATTCCGCAATGCGCTTGTCTCTCGAATTAACCTCTGAAGGCTCCAAATCTACCAAGTTTAGATTTTTATCATCAATATATGCTTAAAGAACGAATTCCAATTGAAAAATATCGAATTTAACTCAAAAATCTGAAACCGGTCAAAACCCGACCCCCGATCCCATGTCCCAAAACTCATAAATTTTTATACTAAGTGTTCTTCGTCCTCTCACGAGTCCGTACATATAAAGAACACCAAAATCGGAGTTCGTTTGACCCCTCAAATCGACCCTTAAAGGTCTCATAATATCAAGCCTTAAAATCCAATTTTTCTACTTATTTTCCATGAATTTACACTGGTTTTATGTTCTATAATCACCCATAATCGAGTTTTAATAATCAAAACACTTACCTCTATGAAGAACAAGGATTTCCCTCTTCAAAATCGCCCCCAAGAGCTCTTTTCCATACAACAATGGTGTAAAAAGGGGTTTAAGTCGCGGAAGGGCTTTTATTTAACTGACCAGTAAATTGTTCTCCGCGATCGCAGCTTTTCCCCCTGCGATCGGACAGTGCACGCACTTCGACCTCCGTTGTCGCAGCCCCAGGCACGCGATCGCACAGTGCTTTTGACCAACGACCCCACGCGCCTATAACCCTACGCGATCGCACTCTTCCTCACGCGACCGCACAGGCTTACCTGCTCGACCTCTGCGATCGCGGGCACACCTATGCGATCGCAGAGTGTAAATTCTTCCCCCTCTCAAAATGCTCTATGCGATCGCGGCTCTCTTCACGCGATCGCAGAGAGTAAAAATCTATTGCACTGACACCAGAAAACCAGCAATTGCTCTAAGTCCAATTGAGTCCGTAAATCACCCGAAATCAATCCCGAGCCCCTCGGGACCCCAACCAAATATACCAACACATCCCATAACATCATTCAAACTTAGTTTCACTCTCGAAACACCAAAACTAACATCAAAACACAAAAATTACATCAGATTCAAGCCTAAGAACTTTGAAATTTCTAAAATCCACCAATGATGCCGAAACTATCCAAATCAACTCCGATTGACCTGAAATTTTGCAGTCACATCCAAAATGACATTACGAACATGCTCCAACTGTTGGAATTCCATGCCGACCCCGATAGCCTATTTTCCACTGCCGACCGAAAATCACCCAAAAACTAACTTCGCCAATTCAAGCCTAATTCTACACCGGACATCACAAAAATATTCCGGACACACTCATAAGTCCCAAAAAACTCTTATGAAGCTATTCGAACCATAAAATATGCATTCCGAGGTCGTTTACCAATAAGTCAACTCTCAGTTGACTTTTCCAACTTTAAGGCTATTTTTAAAGACTGAATGACTAAACTCTCATTACCACCAATCTGATTTCAAGCCTACCAACTCTAACACATCAATAGAAGTATAACCAACTTATAACAAGTCAATTATAGTAATTAAAATGCAGGTTCTACGTAACGACAGACCGGGTCGTTATTCACTTTTATAATGACCTGTTTTGCCACAATGAGTATAAATCTTGTTCTCGGGAATTGTAAGGTACTTGATTTTGGGATCCCATTTAGGTTGCTGATTCCCAAAGCCAAGTCCTTTTCTGTTTCTACTATGATGTTCCTGTAGCCATGAAAGACCATCGGAGGACCTGTTCCATTTCCAGGTTCTGTCTACTTCATGCTTGACCTTGCCTAGATCCTCCTTCAAGACTCTTACCTGATCATCCTTCTTATACAAATCATCTTTCAGTTTGCCTATATTTTCTTCTAGACTGAGTTGTGTGCAATCAGTTGTCTTCTTACTTGTTCCTAATTTCAGTTTTAGGTTTTCAATTTTAGTTCTAGGACATTTGCTTCAAATGCTTGAACCTGGTTCTTTAGTGCAGTATTCTCACTTACAGTCTCGCTAACTCTAAGTTCCAGGTTCTTACATTTTGCTTTTAAAATCACACATTCCTTAGACAGTTGTTCCTTTTCATTGTTTATATCCTCAGATTCATCAATTAAATCTAGAAGTAACTCAGTTAGTCTTTCTTTAGACAAAAACTTAATCTTGTCTTTGAGATGAATTATACTTACCTCATATCCACATCAGATTCTCCAATTGCCATCAGTGCTTGTTCATCTCCATTTTCATCATCTGAGTCTTCATCTGAGCTTTCTCCCCAAGCAACAACCATAGCCTTTGTTGATCCTTTGTTTTTCTTGGGATGATCATGTTCCTTCTTCCTGTTTCTTCGTTCAGCTCTTTCCTTCTTCCATTCAATTTCCCATTGAGGGCAGTTATTGATGTGATGATCAGTCTTTCCACACTTGTAGCAACCCTCGTTGGTCTGTTTTTCAGGAACCCTGGATTTGTTGTAGTTTCCAGTTCTTGAAGAACCATTTCCTCTCATTAAGTACTTCTTGAAGTCCTTTATGATCATAGCCATCTCATCTTCCTCTAGATCAGAACCTTCAGTGATTTTGAGTGCCAGGCTTCTTTCCTTCTTAGGTGTATCCATCTTCATGGTTTGCTTTCTAAGTTCATAAGCAGTGAGATTTCCAATCAGCTTATCCAATTTAAGAGTGACAATGTTCTTTGATTCCTGAATGGGAGTGATTTTGCTTTCCCAAGAGACTAGCAGAACCCTTGTCAAAATCTTCACAACTTTGTCTTCTTCAAGAATAATCCTTCTAAGAGACTTAAGTTCATTTGTCAGTGTGGTGAACCTTGTATACATCTCTTGGTTGGTTTCCCCTTCCTTCGTAGTGAAATTCTCATATTGAGAATATAGTAGGGTTCCTCTGGTCCTCTTCACTTGAGGTGTTTCTTCATGAGCCACTTGCAAAGTGTCCCAAATTTCCTTAGCAGTAGTATAGCTTTGAATTCTGATGTACTCGTTTTGACCAAGTCCACATACAAGCCATTTCTTGGCCTTGGCATTCTTCTCCCATTTTCTCGTGTCCTCAGCAGTGCAGTCAGCTCTTGTTTTTGGCACATCTACCTTTAGCATTCTTCATGATAGCCAGGGGACCATTAGTGACAATGTCCCATAGCTCATAGTCTTCTCTTATGATGTGGTCTTTCATTCTGTTTTTCCACCAGGAGTAGTACTAGCCATAGAAGAGTGGTGGCCCATCAGTTGATTGTCCTTCCCAATTTTCAGGTGGTGCACTCATCTTGATCTTCTCCTAAGGTGTTAGCCTCTTCAAGGATAACTCGTTCTGACACCAATTGATGTTTTATACTTCAATACCACACAAGAGGGGGGTAATTTGTGCGGTGACCAATTTTTCGCTTGCACTGATTAAGGAAGGACCTGGTTCTTCTAAGTGTTCTTTAACCTACTATTGCTGAAATAGAAACTTCGGAAAGTAAAGAACACAAGTATTTACGTGAAAAACACCTAGCTCAAAAGGTGAAAAAACCATGACCTACTTCCCAGTAGGATTTTCCCAAACTTTTCACTAAATCACTGAGCCAAAACTGCATTTACAAAAACACTTTTGTAAACCTAGGACTAACTCTAATCCCTTGTAGCAAACAACCTCTAACTGTTGCGACAACTTCAAGGTAACTCTAACTTGAATACTCTAAGTACCTATTACAATTGCCTCTAGATAAAGCTGAAAGGTACAATGTGAAAACACCTACTATAATTGAACTAGAATAAAAGATAGACACTTGGAACTGGTTCTTCTATCTGGTTCATGTAGCTTCAGGTTTGCACACTTGAATCATACACGAATTGCTTGCAAAATGCCTTGCTATTTTGCTCTCAATTCCTGTTTAACTTCTGCGTTTGTGCATACCTATAAAATGAGACCATCCTGCAATATATAGAGTTAGTAGATGAAGAAATAACTAGAGTTCTAATGGTACTCTTCCTTGGTGGAAGAGTTCTAGTTGATCTCAACTCCTAACTCCTTCCTTATCTTGGATAATGTTCTCTTTGAGTAAGGAGTCCTTCTCCTTATCAATTATGCAACATTTTCGATCAAGAGATATCAATTATGCCGAGTTAAGTTTATCTCTTTCACGTGCACCTCACATGTTCGAATCTACCCGTGTCGATGTACACAAGAAATGGACCTGAGTTCCTTTGTCAATCTTCAAAACTATCCTTCACTTGAACCAACAGCTAAGCTATCAACAAAACTTTGAAATAATAGATATAGAGTAAATACTATCTATCCATCTCCAAAGAGAAGGAGGGAGGGCAGGATTTGCATTAAAGATGGAGGGCACTAGAACACTCAGATTGATACAGCAGATTATTGTGTAAGAAACCATGATTATCTACAAACTACAGTTACAATTGGTTTGAACTACTATAAGTAAGCATAGCTGCATATATATCAATTGCATCTTATTTAAAGAAAAAAAAAAATTGAACAATTTTTGCATTGGATGGGCAAACCATACATGACCGATCAGATTGCTATTCCCTCCGGTTCACAATAAGTGTCCAATTTCTTTTTTCATTTTGGTTCAAAATAAGTGTTCAGTTATGTTATCAAGAAAAAATTTAATTTGTTTTTACCCTTTTACCCTCATGTGCCTATCCCTAAAAAACTTTTCTCACTCCTCACTATAGTTATGTGACCAATACTTTAATAAGGGTAGTTTAGTCATACTAGGTTTTTTTTGCATAGGATTTAATAATTTCTTAATGGGCGTACTAAAAGGAAACTGGACACTTATTGTGAACCATAGGGAGTAACACAGATGAGATGAGCAGAGCAACCATGAGTATTACAGAGAACTGTGAGAGTATGAAACCTTTAAGACTCAAAATGTATTGATCTCTTTACTGATAAAGTCCTAACATATTGGTGTATTACAATTTACAACATTGAATGTATTACTGCTGCTATGGATGACAAAATCGATGCCACCGGCCAACCAGAAAGGATCATCAGCTCCATATTCTGACTCACAGCTACATCTTTACCTTTATCCTTGCTGTTATTACCATCGCGAGCTGCATATCTGGCCCTCAAGATATGGTAGGAGTTGACTATATATAGTACTAGTTGAAGTTTGATTCAGCTGATGATGATCATGGTGCACTGTTACCTTGTCAAGAAATAAGTTAACAATTTGTGTTTATCAGCAAATTAATTCCTCTCATCATTCTCCAAGATAGTACAGTATTCATCCTCCTCACTATACACCAATTTCATTGCACAAAAACTGTTCCCAATTATAGGTAGAGTTACTTCTAATCCTACTTTAGGAAGATGAGGTTCATGGGCATTCTCTTCCACTTCTTTCTTCACTTTTCGACATATTGAATTTCTTGATTTTTTAGTGTCAAGTTCTTGGAGAAGTTATGTTATGATATTTTAAAGAGAGACGACACAGAAACAAAGTTCTAAAATGAATATGGGTTTCACCGGATTTATAGCTCTATATATTTCACCGTGATTTATAGCACTAATATGAGGTGTACCGTGCACCTCACTTATTCAAAGCGCATTTTCTTTTATTTCCCAACTAGAATTAGAATATACAAATAACTAAGGGATATAAGAATAGTTTTTCTTAAGACTGTAGTATGCATTTCTTATTAATCTTATGTATCGATACAAGTTAATGTTTCTCATATGGAAATAGGGATTAGTACTGGATTTTGATCCTTATTTGTAATTTTAATTTCCCTGATGATTTGCTTGAGAGAATAAGGATCATAAAGTGTGACAGTGTAGTCTCCAAGAAAACCATAATACTTATAAAGTCCTTTGGAATTAGTTTTCCCATTTAGCTCGGGCGTTCTCCATTCTGCCATGAGCTTGTCGACAACATCTCCTGCTCTCGTGTTGTTGAAATTGTCATCGGTCAAGCATAAGCCAGTGCAATTTCCTCCTGGCTTCCATGGTGCCCACACTATCATTCCTTCCACTCCTGGATGTGCAAATGCCTCTCTCATAATTTCTTCCAAGTAAACTGCCTGTTACATCGATATCATATTATTCTTTAATTTGTCAACAAAAATTGCTATATAGGACGACTGACCTTAAGAAGAGAAGAGAAAAGGGCACAAATTAAGCAGTGGTTGGTACCTGATTTGTGGTGTTCTGGACATCCATTTCGGTTAGCCAAATGGGCATTTTGGTTTCACTGAGAAAATCAAAGACAGCTCGTATGTAAGGCATATTTGGTTTTCCTGAAGGAAAATGAGCTTGTAGTCCAAATCCTATGGTCAAGTTCTCGTTGCCTGGATATGACCTGATCTCTCTAAACTTATTAATATACTTGTGTGGACCTGCATATATATCTCCTGGAATTTCAAGGGTGTTAAACTCATTCAGATATAAAGTTGCATTAGGATCTATGACATGGGCTATATGATAAAACATCCCAGAAGCCTGTGGTCCAATCTTATCTTCGAAAAAATGGAAGTGCAAGTTCTCATTCACGACGTCCCACTCGAAAATATCATTCAAGTATCGAGCCATGACAGAGGCCAGACGCCTCACGGCTGTAGCTAAAAGCTCTTTGGGTGTCATGGCGTGCAGCCAATCCTGATTCATTTTAGGTTTGTCCCATAGAACAGTGTGACCTCTAATTGCTATCCCATGATACTTGAAGAATTGGAACATGGCATCTGGTATTGTGTAGTTTTCTATCCCTTGACGACTTTCTGTCCAGTACCACTTCATTTGATTGGTGAATACGCTTGCTGTAAAACCCTTTTGAAGAAACCATTCTTGATATTTCTTGTATTTGAGGAAGGTATCTGTAACACCACAACCAACATGGAATAAGGGTTTTCTGAACTTGATGTCTACTTTCACTCCCCGGATTGGTCTTGCTAATTTGTCCGTTATTTGCAGCAAAATTTTCCTCTTTCTTACCTGCACAATCATATTTCAGAACGACTTTTTTTACATATGCATACCATGTAGTTCATATAAGAAACATCAGCGATTACTCTGGGACCCGTTTTAGATCCCCAATAATATATAGTTCCTCCTTTACACATTTTCTTATTAGTCACATTCCTATATTTGGAAATTATTTAATTTTAAACGTCAATTTTATCATTAGTAAAAAACTTTTATAGCCACGTAATTATGATGACCCCATAAAGCTTTTACCCTTTAACCTAATTTTTTTTTTAAAACTCTCTTTCGAGTTAAACTACATCACATAAATAGGGAAATAATAAAATTATAGACATGTAAATAGCTTACCCGCCTTATGGCTCTCTGTTGGTGTACACGCCATTCGGTTTGGTTGAACTCCTTCAGGGAAACATTATCCACCCAAAATTCAACGGTCTTATTGTAACACTGAAATAACAAAAGTTATTAGTACCAAGAGATGTCAACTTGTATGCACATGTGAAAGTTTCGTTATGACTAGTTTTATCTATTAATCTAGGACTAGGGTCTACAGAAATTGCCAGAACGAGTATGTTGAAAAATGTAGAGGAGAAGAAACTTAGTAGTTTAAGTTGTACGAATATTTACATAAAAAGTCCTTTAAATTTGCAAAAGCGTTCACTATTTGATTAACTTCAGGCATAAAACCATTTTGTGAAAAGGCAGTTACTCATCTCTAAAGGAACCGGTGCCTGCTCCATGCTGAAGTTAGTGCGGCACCTAGGGGTGTTCAAACCAAATCGGAAAATCGTATCAAACTGAAAAATTAAATCAGACCGATTTAAAAACCTGACTAGGTTTGGTATTAAATAAAAAACTCGAACCAAACCGATATATAAATATATAATTTTTTTAATATATTTTTAAGACTTTATACTGAATTTTCTTTAAAAGATGTAGAAATATATGGATCCTCTCATGTGTAAACCTTGAAAGCTTATATTGACGGAAAATTATTGATAGACGACTATGAAAATAACTATCATGTGTTACAAATAAAATTCTCTCATTGGAATATATTAATAGATCATATGTTTGTCAATTTTTTCAATATTTACTAAACATATGGTATTCACTTATCAAAAATTAATCTTACTTTAATAAAGTAAGATTCGAATAATATTCATGTAAAAAAAAATCCCGAAAACCCGAAAAGTCCGACAAAACTAAACTAATTCAAACCGATATAGTTGGTTTAGTATGGATTTGATAAAAACCGAACCAATCCGGTCCATATACACCCCTAACGGCACCTATTTTAGGTCCCCAAATTTGGGGACATAATTCTTTTAGCAATAATAGATTTATAGTTTTCTTTAAAAAATTAAGTACTTTTAGTAGAAAAGTAAATTTTTTCATATAATGATAATTTTCTTACACATGTGAATAAACCAGAATAATTATTATGGGATGTCCGTTACCATCTTATACTGGTTAGTGGTTACTAATCAATTAATGCTTGATACAGCGAAGCACTTGTAACTTATGTAAGTGACATGATAATAATATAAAAATCTTTTACACTCTAGGTGTATTTGGTATAAAGGAAAATGTTTTCCAAGAAAATATTTTTTTGGAAAATAAGTAGTAATCTTATTTATTTTCTGGTGTTTGGTATGCAAATCAAGGAAAATATTTTCTCAAGAGTATTCGTAAATAATTTTGATACAATAAACATGAGGCCATAAACTTTTGAACCAACAACCTTCCGAACCCACAAATTTCATAAACTTCTTAACCGCAAAACTTTCAGAAACCGCGAAATTTCAAACCCGCAAACTTTATAATTTCTAAACCCGTAAATTTCGAACACATAAACTTCCAAACTCATATCTTTAGAACTTGTAAAATTTTGAACCTGTAAACCGAAAGATGAAAAGTAAAACTGAAAATATATTTTAAAAAAAATATTTTTTTCTGGGGGGGGGGTGGGGGAGGTGCAGANTGTGGGGGGTGAGGGTAAGGAATAGGGTGGAGAAGGTTGAGAAGGAGTTTTGGAAAATGTTTTCTCTTCTCTTGATAGGGAAAACATTTTTCTCCAATTGGAGGAAAATGAATTAGTGAGGAAAATGTTTTTCAAAAAATTTAAGCCAACCAAACATGAGAAAATTGAAAAATATTTTCCTTCGTACCAAACACACCTCAGAGTATAAAAGTTTACTCCAAATAAAAAGTGAAATTGACACCAATAAATGTATATGCGTTTTTTTATTTATTTATAAAAACAGATTAAGAAGGAGATGTAAGGGCTTACTAGGAAATGGAGATCGGTTAGAAGAGAAAATTCAGGTTGAAAGCCTCCTTTAAGCATGGTCCAACAACCAGGATAGGCATTTCCAGAGGCAATAACCCTCATTGAGTTTCCTGGAGTTGTTATTACAGCAGACACTGTTGTCTCACTTCCTTCACTAACTCGCACCCAAGCTGGAAAAGAAAACAGAAAAAGGACTTCGTAATAACCAACCAACCAAACTTATAGTTGTTGATTCATAAACAAGTAAAGGGCAATCCGGTATATAAATTTCACACGCATAAGGTGGGAAAGGGCCGTTACCCTTGACAGTCTATCCTAATGCAAACATTAGTGGCTGAATTTGTGACCTATAGGTCATACAGAGACAACTTTACCATTGCTCTTAGGCTCCCGTTCTAATTCATGAACAAGTAAATACCTGAAAATGTATAATATTTCCCTTTGTCCATATAAACTTGTTGGGAGAAAGTTTCATTATTCTGGCTCCTATTATAGGCCACCATGAAGTTGTTCCCCGAAAATGTCCGTCTTACTTCAAGGCTGGCACCTGCATAAGATGTCCATCCATCCAACCCTAGCTCAAATTTAGGGTTTCTCAGCTTTCCTCCTTTATATTGAACACGTTGAGGCTCGGCCAAGCACTGATATTAATGAGAATGAAAATTAACAAGTGTTTCACCCTTTAGCGTACATATATGTATTACATTAAAGCTAACAAGTAAAGATTGTTACAAAAATAAGTGTTTACTTCAATACTGGCATTATAATTATAAGCTGCTCCATCAACTCCATGTCCTCCTAAAGGAACCAGAAATAGTTTGTCAGAGACACAGCTTTAATTTATAATAGACAACTACCCATTATGAAGATTTAAAGGGGAAATCTTTAGGGGAAAGTAGAACAAGATCATCTAAACTTTCAAAGGTCCTTTTTAAAATTAATTTCTTTACCTAAAACAAAATTGGGAGAATGAAAAACAAAGAAATAAGGGGACTTTAACCTGCAAAAAATAGGAGGCAACATAGAATTACTCCATATGCACACGAAACTGCCCTAAGAAAAAGACCCTGAAAAGTAAGTGGAGTTGAAGAAGTTGAAGAAGAATTCATAACGTCTCTAAAAAGAAGAATATAATGCATTGGAATATGATTACCACCACTGCCATCTCAACTGTCCGAGGAATAATCTTTTTCCTTTTATAAAAAGGCCACGATTCTCAAGATTATGGTCTTGACAAGTTTGTTGCAGAGGACATGAGAGCCTCGTAGTTCACCAGAAGTTCAATAACTCCCAAGAACCGAGTAGTAACGTTGTATTTGGAAAACATAAAAATAAAAAGAGTAATTAAGTTATAATTAATTCTTCCAATTAATTAACTGCATACGTTCACTTTCTTAATTAACTTCTATACTTTTAACCATTTCCTTAGATTCTCTTTCTTTTAAAGTACAAATTGAATAAGCGATTCTCGTACGTATGTGGACACCATAGAATAATATTAACTACACCATAAGATCAAGTGGGGTAACTTGACTATGGACAAAGCTCAGGAGTTAGGGGAGAAGTTGTTGGCTATGAGGGCCTGGACGAGTAGGGGGGACGCGTCTAGTATGTGGTTCATGACTGCGGATTGCATTAGGGTAGTTGCTAGAGAGGTCTTAGGGGTCACGAAGGGCTCTCCCGAGGGTCATAAAGGGGATTGGTGGTAGAATGGAGAGGTCCAAGGTAAAGTGAAAACTAAGAAAGCTACTTATTTGAAGCTAGTAGAGAGTACAAACGAGGAGGACAAAAGGACTTATCAGGAGTGTTACAGAAAGGCAAAGAAAGAGGCAAAGTTAGCAGTTACGACGGCCAAAAATGCGGCGTTTGCTCGTTTGTACGAGGAGCTCGGGGGAAAAGGCGGGGACAAGAAGTTTTACCGGTAGGACAAGGTGAAGAGAGGAAGGCTCGTGACTTAGACCAAGTCAAGTGCATCAAGGACGAAGATGGCAAAGTATTGATGGACGAGGCACTTATTAGGAGAAGATGGCAGACATACTTCCATAAACTGTTGAACGAGGAGGGGGATAGACGCATTGTGCTGGGTGAGTTGGAGCACTCAGAGAGTCGGCGGGATTTTGGGTGCTTGTAGGCGAATTACGGTAGAGGAGGTAGAAGGGGCGATGCGTAAGATGTGCAGGGGCATAGTGACGGGGCCAGACGAAATCCCGGTGGAATTCTGGAAGAGCGCGGGGCGAGCAAGTTTGGAGTGGCTCACTGGGCTATTTAATATTATTTTTAAGACGAATAAGATGCCCGAAGAATAGAGGTGGAGTACGATGATTCCGCTTTACAAGAACAAGGGTGATATCCAGAATTACAACAATTATAGGGGTATCAAGTTGTTGAGTCACACTATGAAGGTTTGGGAGAGGGTGGTGGAGGCCAGGATGAGGAGGTGTGTATCTATTTTTTATAATCAGTTTGGATTCATGTCGGGGCATTCGACTACGGAAGTGATTCATCTGGTTAGGAGATTAGTGGAGCAGTACAGGGAGAGGAAGAAGGACTTGCATATGGTGTTTATTGACCTTGAGAAAGCGTACAATAAATTCTCGAGGGAGGTCATGTGGAGGTGTTTGGAGGCTAGTGGCGTTCCAATAGCGTATATTAGGGTGATTAAGGATATGTATGATGATGCTAAGGCTCAGGTGAGGATTGTGGGTGGTGACTCAGAGCATTTCCCTGTGGTGATGAGGTTGCACCAGGGATCAGCTCTTAGCCCATTTATTTTTTCCTTAGCGATGGATGTACTGTCGTGACACATCCAATGGGAGGTGCCTTGGTGCATGCTATTTGCCGATGATATAGTGTTGATTGCGAGACGCGAAGCGGAGTTAACGCGAGGTTGGAGGTTTGGAGACAAACCTTGGAGTCTAAAGGTTTCAAATTGAGTAGACCCAAAACAGAATACTTTGAGTGCAAATTCTGTGACGGGACCCATGAAGCAGACTTAGAGGTAAAGCTTGATGCTAAAGTTATCCCTAAGAGAGCGAGTTTTAAGTATCTCGGGTCTATTATCCAAGGTAACGGGGAGATTGACGAAGATGTCGCACATCGCATCGAAGGGGATGGATGAAGTGAAGGCTCGCTTTCGGTGTTTTATGTGATAAGAACGTGCCGCCAATACTTAAGGGAAAGTTTTATAAAGTGGTGGTTATGCCGGCTATGTTGTATGAGGCTGAGTGTTGGCCAGTCAAAAACTCCCACGTGCAGAAGATGAAAGTAGCAGAGATGAGGATGTTGAGATGGATGTGTCGGGTACCAGGAGAGATAAGGTTAAGAATGTAGTTATCCGAGACAGAGTGGGAGCGAGTAGCCTCCGTGGAGAACAAGATGCTTGAGTCGAGGCTGAGATGGTTCGGACATGTTAAGAGAAGAAGCATTGATGCCCCTGTTAGGAGGTGTGAGAGGTTGGCCATGGCGAGTTTGAGAAGAGGTCGAGGTAGGCCTAAGAAGTACTGGGGAGAGGTGATTAGACAGGACATGGCGCTGCTTCAGCTTATTGAAGACATGACCCTTGATAGGAGGGTGTGGAGGTCGAGGATTAAGGTAGAAGATTAGTGGGTAGTTTTTAGTTGCTCACCGATAGTCTTAGTAGCACGCATGTCCCTTCATATTCTTAGACTTTTTATTACGTTATGTGATTTTGTTCGCCTCAGGTAATGTATCCCTTGTTGCTAGTATTCGGTACTACTTATCCTTTATCTCTCCCATTTTCTTTTCTCTTCCCCCTTTCTTCCTTTCTTGCTATCCACTTCTTCTTATTGCCCTTCCTAAGCCGAGGGTCTATTGGAAACAGCCTCTCTACCTGTTAGGTAGGAGTAAGATGTGCGTACACATTACTCTCCCCAGACCCCACCTGGTGGAAACATACTGAATTTATTGTTATTATTGTAAATACGACCCTAGTTTATCCTAAAACACTTGTGACAGTCTATGTTCTAGCAGTCTGGAAGCTCTTTAATTGTTCTCATTCCCTTGTTTTCTTTTCGCCATCATGTTTTCTTTCAACTCTTTTTCCTAGTAATTAGAATATCAACCTAAAAAAATGAAACATGTTATATTAATTTGAGGACAAAATACATTGTTTACCCATCAACCTTGCTACGAAATCCTTGTTGCACATCTTTTTTTTACGGAAAACTTTTTACACACTTAACCTTTTAAAGGTGTGTCTGAGATACACCATATTTGTGCTTGACCAATTTTTTCAGATAACATGAAAGTCACGCCCTAATAAAGTCGTGACACGTGTCATTGATTTTAAAAAGGAAAAAAATATATTAGAAATTAAAATTAAAACTCATCTTCTTCATCTTTCTATGTTTTATCTTAAGCACCATTGTGCTACCACCATAGTTGTTTGTGAGAAAGTCTCCAAATCTTAAGCAGCATTGTGCTACCACCATAGTTGTTTGTGAGAAAGTCTCCAACAACACCAAAATTCAACCACAATATCTAAACAACTAGTTGAAAATAATCGAGCAACAAATTGATTTCAATAACCCAATAATCAACAAGACCCAATGAATTTTTCAAGCTTTTTTCGATACCCCAACAATGGTGGATTTTAGATTTTTTTCACCAAACCTTCAATACTATTGTTAAACTTTTAAAATATATCACAATAAATAGTTTTCATAATATTTGGACAATAAACCAACAAAATCCGCTCAATTTTAGATCTAAAATTGATATGTTCTTTCAAAAATTCTATTTGGGGGAGAAAATTAGAGGGAGGGTGGTGAGGAAGAAGACCAGGGGGAGGGGTTCCTGCGGGGATGAGAAATAAAAATAGGATTTTTTATGGGTTGCACGCGTTTTTCTTGTGTGTAAATACGCAAGTGCTATCTGGTCAAAAGTAGTGTGTCTTAGACACACTTTTAAAAGATTGATTGTGGAAAAGGCTTTCGGTGAAAGAAAAATGTATAATAGGGATTTCGCTGCAAAGTTAATGGGTAAACTATGTATTTTACCTAATTTGAGCTTGTTTGATAGTGTTGGATCAAGACGACTTAAATGGAGCGTGATATACGGTGATGATTCATATATGTAATAATAATATATATATATATATATATATTATTATTACATATATGAATC
>ML288563.1:26545-37322 GCA_005239495.1 Nicotiana undulata
ATATATATATATATATATATATATATATATATATATATATATATATATATATATATAGAAACTAGCTAGAAAGGATATTTGCACTTAAATTTACCCTCTCAAACTATGGTGAGAGGCACAAATTATATACTCCAATGTGGAAACGATATTCTGCCTCCTTGCAGTGCATTTTCTAGCTAACTTGAGAAATTTCTAGCAGAGATTGAATAAAAAAGACAAAAAGAATTATCATAAGGGAGGAAAATTAAAATAAAAACTTTGCTTGTGGAAGAAAACGCATATTAGTAATCTTGATAACACTTTAGTAAAGTCATCTTAGACCTTTTGACCAAATATTTCCTTCTTTTTTGCTTTCTTTTTCCTTGGAAAACTCAACAAGCATTGTCCAGTAAACTAGAAAAAATGGACACTGCTAGAAATTTGTTAATTAGCGATCACTATAACCCATCAATATTGATCGCTTATGATAAATTATCGATCAAAACGCGTTCAAACACGCTTGGTTGTTATATTAGTAGTCATTTTACCTTAGCGATTCGCTTAGGTAAAAGAACCAACTGTACAGTTTAAAGAACACACCGACCAACTTTGGTCGGTAATATATTGTAATAATATAAATTTACCGACCAAAGTTGGTCAGTAAATTAAAATATATATTATTTTAAAAAATTTATATTTAACAATACCGACCAAAGTTGGTCGATAATATTAAAATCTCGGTTCATAACCGACCAACTTTGGTCTCTAATATTTAATTTTCTTTTTAGACTTAAGCCACTAACCTTGGTCGCTAATGTGCAGAAATAATTTTTTTAATAAGAAACCGATCAACTTTGGTCGATTTTCTGGGTTTTAATATTGGCATAATGCCTGTTTTGACAGCTACACCACCTGCCAACATACCAAAATCCCTAAATAACAATACAATTCAATAAATACAACACAATTGAATACCAAAATCCCTAAAACAACAACAACAACAACAACAACAACAACAACAACAACAACAGCAACAACAACAGCAGCAGCAACAACAACACAACAACAACAACAACACAATTCAATAAACACATTAAAACTAACAAATTAAAGTTCAATAGAACTAACAAATTAAACTAACAAAACCAAGTTAAAGCTTATTACAACTAGTTCAAAATCGGTTCTATTTGTCTAGTTCAAAGTATATAAAAGTCAAGGAGTGTTTTGTACAACATCATCATCACCGTCTGATGAACTTTCATCTACAAGACGGTATAGAGAAGGGTCTTGTCGAGGACAGGAAGAACGATCACGGGGAGGACGGGAGGAACGATCACGGGGAGGACGGAAGGAACGCTCACGTTCAAGTCGAGCCTTTGGCGATGACTCACGAGACCGGGGAATCGGAAAAGCTCCAATAGATATGAGAGTTCTGATCTGAGTTTGCATGCCAAGATACTAAGCATCTCTAACCTTTTCTTTTTCCTTGGCCGCTTCTAGCTCGGATGTGAGCCTTGTCACAGTCTCTCGCATAGCGGAGAGGCTCTCCCCATCAAGTTGCTCGCCTTGGTAGGAAGTTCCTATTCCTTGCATTCCACACTTATAGCGATGAAATTTCTTAGTAGGAAGCCCGTATACCTTCCCCATTTTGGATCGCCAGCAGACTCCATCCATATTCTTTCAGCATCCTCGTCCGAAGGTTGGGTTGGCTCGCCCGACTCATTAGGTGGCTGAGTGCAGATGAATTCTTCCACGTTAGTTTGGAAGCGACCCTATACGGAAAATTACATTGCATTAGTATTTCAAATTTTATATAAAAGTAAATTAAAGTACTTAATGAAAAGTAAAAACTTACATATACAGTCGAGGCTTGGTCCTCGACCCACCTTTCGTGATCCGTCTCTTTCTTCTTCTTTACAAATGTGTCTCCTTGAATAGCTCATCTTGGTTCATTGGACGCCCAACTTCTTTTCTTGAAAACAAATTAATTTAGTTAATAAACAAAATAGATATACTTTGAAAATTAAAATAAATTAAGCAATTACGTACCAATCTTCTTTTTATTGTCCCTAGGTTGATCACACCTCCAGTGTGCAAGGAGTCTTCCTTCTCAAATGCGCGAGCTTTCTTTCCTTTTTCGCTCTTCTCTAAGAATTTTGCGGTAAGCCATTGCCTTTGCAAACATAAATTTTGAAGTAACCAGTCAGGCTTCTTGTTCTTCTTTCTAGCTTCGGAGAAAGTATGCGACAACCGCTTGCGAGCTTTGTGATGAAAATTTGCCGCCACTTTCGCGCTATAGCGGTGTTCCCAGACACACTTGCTCTGTATTTCAAAATTTAAATATTATATGGAAATATCATAAATATAAATAGTTTAACTGCTTAAAAGAACATTTATACCTTTGAAAGGGTTGGGTTCTTTTAGGGATTGATAGACTTGTGAAGATCCTAATTAGTATATATAATTTATCATCAAATAAATCTGTTTGTAAATTGATTCATCGACTTATAACTTATTTAGATGCATCGTTGAATATTAAAAATAAAACGTCTGATCTCTCTCTCTATATATATATTAATTTATATTTTATAAAATATTTTAAATAATAATATAACTATTAAAATTTTATAATTGGATCCCACATTACCGACCAACTTTGATCGTTTTTTTTTACCGACCAACTTTGATCGCGAAACTTTGGTAGGTTATTGATTTCTAGTAGTGGGAGCTATCAATATGCATTAACATTTAATGGTAAATTTGTCAAATATAACTACAAAAGAAAACACTAGCAATAAACATTTAATTTTAAGAAAGCAGGGGTTTCCGCTGCATGCAAAACTTTTTCCCAAGTCAAATGTCTGGTAATTAGCTATCAGAAAATATTAGACATGCCAATTGCCTGTTCACCGATAATGCAGAAAATATTTGGAGGGTACTTGAACAGGAAAAGATGAGCAACCTGCAGCTAGCATATTAACATCGAAACAATTTGAGCATGAATATCTATTGAGAAATGTTTGAAGCTACTTAAAGTGATGGCTAATTAATCCAATGGATGAATGAAGTGCAGCTCGATAGACTAGAATCCTATACTGATCACTCTCTTTGAGGAATGACCATAACCTTTACCCGTGCTGTTATGATCGCCAGTTGTAGTATTTGGTTTCACATATGAAGTTCTCCGATAAGTGATTTCATAGTAATAGGAGTTGTTGACAAGCTGATTGTCTGTTTGATCAATGACTTTTTCCCAAATACATTCTGCACTCGGACTTAGCTCATCTCGGTTCACAGTTACCTTGCTGACAAAGACACTGTCAAAAATTAACAACTTATGCTGCGCTGCATATTCCTTCCATATTCCTCTTCCTCCAAGATAGTATTTATCTTGCTCAGTATGCATCAACTCCATTACGAAAACTTTTTCTCCATTTGGATCAAACAAAAGTAGAGTTATTTCTCCTCCTAATCCAGGAAGAGGAAGTTCAAAAGGAAGTTCACACAGATTCTCTTCCACTTGTTTCTTTGGTAACTGTAAGCCATTGAAATTCTCATAAAGATCTTCATAACGTAAATTCTTAGCAACCACTGGTTCTTCCACTATAGATGCACTGCAAAATGAAAGTATATACAACTCTCTTTATTAGCCTTATTCAAGAAATTAAAGAGAAATAAAGTAGTGCATGCTTTGTTATGACGTACTGAAGTTGGGAATGGAAAAGACGTACTAGGGATCTCGCCCAACAGCAATCAATTGTGATATGATCAATCTCGCATCCTCTACATCTTTCGTAACCAGTTTCCAACAAAAGATTACATATAAATCCTCATCACCCAAATCTTCTGATCCTATATCATTTGCATTTGGTTTTTTCTTCTTATAAAGAGATATCATATCCCCATATGTCAACTTGTGTGTATCCCTACATCTCTGCCACCCTGTTCTAAGATAGTAATATCCAAAATTTGTGTGCACAAATTCCATTCTGTAGTGGTTCCCACGTTGATCTTCAAATTCTAATATCTTGGAATTACCTGGTGCAAGACGAGGGAAATGATCCTCTGCGTACTTCTTTGAGATTAACACGCTATGAACATCAGTTTCACATAAAAACTTGACAAATACATTATTCTGATCGTCGTTCTGAGCTTCCATAGTGTTTTCTTGAGGGAAATCGTAATATCTCTGATTGTTTTTTGAATTGTTCTTGGTTCCCTAAAAAAATATTGGACGCAAATTTTATTTGTTGAAGAAGACAAGAAAACAGAGCTCAGTAAGAAGGCCACTCTGTTAAGGCGCCAAGTTAGTTAAAAATTCGGTTCCATTCTTTTCTCTCTTTTTTCCTTTTTTTTCTTCTCTTTCTTCTTGTAAGGGTGCATTATAAAAATAAAAATGGGTCACCGGTTAAATTAAGGGATCGTTTGGTTTGAGTTTAATATTTGTATACTAACGGTTAAAAATATATTTATTAAATTACACTAATTGTATAATTTTTTGGATTTAAGTGTTGTATACACTAACAATGTAAAAAAATTTTAAACTATAAGTGTAGTTTAACCTATGAGTTATTACTTGATACTTACTATCATAAAAATTATTTATTATTACCTTATAAATGATATGTTTGTGTCATTGCTTAATTAGAACTCAAAGTAAACAAAATTCATGCAATTGAAGTATATTAACTTAAATCCAAACGCTTTTTTACCATGGAAAGGATATTCTACCACCTCGGAGAGCATATTCCAGCTAATTTAGCGAATACTTCTGCAAAAGAACCAAAAAAAGAACGAAAACATATTCATAAGGGAGGAAAAGTAAAATAATAACATTGTGTATACGGTTAAAATCGACCACACCCGATTTTACGGGCTCGAGAGTGAGCCAGTATCGAAGCAAGTTCGGGCTTGAAGAACACGAAGACTAGGGGATCGAGTTCAGGCTAAATCAACAATGAAGTAACAGAATCATTAGATATCCGCAATCGACCACCAATCTCGGCGAGAATCTTGGAACTAGCAGAACCATTAACGGTTATTGATATCAATCATGTATTTTACTTCCGAAATTAGAGTTATACCTTGCTTAAGATTCCTCTACTATATAAAGAGGAACACCATTCATTTGTAACACACGAATCACTTACGCATTCACTGAGAAATACAAACGTTCTTAATTCTCTACTGTTCCTATTGTCCATTTTGTTCATTTTGTTCTTATTATTCTTGTGGTTCTTAACGTTTGATCTCGACACTATTCCAAGACGAGGTCGATAACCTGCAAACGACACTGGTTTGATCTATTACAATCATTTAATTTCTTTCTTTATTTAGCTATTTATCAATTGGCATTGAATTAGATCACGTATCCGTATAACCACATTACAAGTTTAATTGTTACTCGTATTTTGAGGTAAGCCCACCGTGGGGCTAAGGATAATAGTGATTGTTCAGTGCTAATTCTGATATAACACACTATTTCACACTTGTTTTTTGTCAAGAATTTTATTTTCAGGATAAATCATGTCAAACTCACAAAATACTGACAACGGTCTCGGACACCACGGAGAGAACGAGACTGTTATCGCTCCAGGAATTGAGGTGCCACAGGCTGACCTCGGAGGAGCACCGCCCGCCAACCCTGTTGATGTCAGTTCGCATGTTTCTTTGAATGCGGATTTAGGTGGAGACCCCGATGGAAGCGTACGCAAATAGGGTCGAACTGATGGTTGAGGTACTCAGGGCAGTGGAGACGAAGGTGTTAGTCTCCAAGTTATATTTCAAATGCTGCAAGCCCAACAAAATGCCATTGCTCAGTTGCAAAATCAGCACAGGGCACCAAACAGGGTCGAACAAGAGGCTACTCGCCGTACCGAGTCAGTGCCTGAACGATCGGGTGATAACACTTCGACAACTGACCCTGCTATAATGAGAATGCTCGAAGAGCTTACTAAGAGAATAGAATCAGGAGAAAAGAAAATTGAGGCCAATGACAAGAATGTGGAAACTTATAACTCTCGTGTTGATCATATACCAGGGGTACCACTAATCTTAAAGGGAATGGATTCCAAGAAGTTTGTGCAAAAACCATTCCCTCTGAGTGCGCCTCCGAAGCCCATCCCTAAGAAGTTCCGAATGCCCGATATACCCAAATACAACGGGACCTCGGACCCCAATGAGCACGCTACTTCTTATACGTGCGCCATAAAAGGAAATGACTTGGAAGATGACGAAATCGAGTCAGTATTGCTGAAGAAGTTCGGAGAAACCCTGCCGAAGGGAGCTATGATTTGGTATCACAACTTGCCGCCGAATTCTATCGATTCGTTTGCCGTGTTAGCGGATTCATTTGTAAAAGCACACGTTGGTTCTATAAAGGTTGCAACTAGAAAATCAGACCTCTTCAAAGTGAAGCAGAGGGATAACGAGATGCTACGAGAATTTGTATCTCGATTCCAAACGGAACGTATGGAATTACCACCAGTTACCAACGATTGGGCTATTCAAGCTTTCACCCAAGGGTTAAAGGAACAGAGTTCGATCGCATCGCGCCAACTGAAGCAGAATTTAATAGAGTACCCGGCTGTGACTTGGGCAGATGTTCACAATCGATATTAGTCAAAGATTAGGGTCGAGGACGACCAACTGGGAGCCACCTCAGGTTCAGTACATCTGAATTGGTCGACAGGTAAAAGATAGAGAGATATCGAAAGAGAGTCAAGGCCGAATAAATATCGCTATCAGCCATATGTTTCAGATCGAAGGAATAATGGTCCGGGACGCAATTCCGCCTGGAATGATCGAAGGGGTAACTGAGGTAGAACTCTCGGGGACACATGAATAAAACTGGTTTTGACAAATATGCAGATCCCACATAAGCGCCCCGATTATTAGAGTATAGTTTCAGTGTCGATGCATCGGGGATTGTATCGGCTATCAGAAAGATCAAAGACACCAGGTGGCCTAGGCCTATACAGACTGATCCCTCTCAAAGGAATCCAAACTTGATGTGTAAATATCACAACACGCATGGTCGTAGGACCGAAGACTGCAGACAGTTGAGGGAGGAAGTGGCTCGGTTGTTCAACGAAGGCCACCTTCGAGAATTCCTCAACGATCGAGCCAAAAATCATTTTAGGGAAAGAGACTTCAATAGAAAGAACGAGCAAGAAGAACCTCAACATGTTATCCACATGATCGTCGGCGGGGTTGACATCCCACAAGGGCCTATATTCAAACGCACCAAAGTATCGATCACAAGAGAGAAACGAACTCGAGACTATGTGCCCGAAGGCACTCTCTCGTTCAACGACGAAGAAGCAGAAGGCATCTCTCGGACGCACAACGACGCCCTAGTAATTTATATTTTTCTAAATAAAATTCAAGTTAAACATGTTCTCGTGGATCCAGGTATCTCAGTCAGATCGAGGGTCGTAGAGCAGCTCGGCCTGCTAAACACGATTTTACCTGCATCTCGAGTCCTATACGACTTCAACATGGCTAGTGAAACAACAAAAGGGGAAATAATCCTACCAGTGAACGTGGTCGAGACCATCCAAGACACAAAATTTCATGTCATCAAAGGCGACATGAGATACAATGCACTGCTCGGAAGGCCATGAATCCACAACATGAGGGCAGTACCATCGACCCTTCACCAAATGATGAATTTCCCAACAGTGGATGGTGTGAGAACAGTTTATGGGGAACAACACGCTGCAAAGGAAATGTTTGCAGTCAACGAGGTGATGCCGATGTCATCTCCTTCGACCTCAGAAAAGTCGAGCACCAAAGATAAGCAAGCGGCCAAATAGCAATCACTGTCCCCAGCCTCGACTGAATCGGATAAACAAGTAATCGAAGAAGAAGAGGAGGATTTTCTCACTCTTCGAACTTTTGTCGTTCCCGAAGAATCGGATGCAACCAAATCAACAGGCGAGGAGCTGGAACGGATGATACTGATTGAGTATCTACCCGAACGAAAGGTATACCTTAAAACAGGATTGACCCCCGAGATCAGGAAAAAACTCATTCAATTTCTTATTGATAACTTGGATTGTTTTGCATGGTCCCATCTAGACATGAACAGGAATCCCACCCAAGATAACAATTCATCGGCTGAGCCTCGATCCCAAGTTCATACCGGTAAAGAAAAACAGAAGGCCTCAATCCGAGGTAAAACATGCCTTCATAAAGGAGGAGGTAACCAAACTTCTTAAAATAGGGTCCATTCGGGAAGTAAAATATCCCGAGTGGTTAGCCAACGTAGTCGTAGTCCTCAAAAAAGGGGAACAAACTTAGAATGTGTGTAGATTATAAGGAGTTGAATAAAGCATGTCCACAAGACTCTTTTCCTTTGCCTAACATCGATTGAATGATCGATGCCACGGCCGGCCACGAGATACTTACTTTCCTCGACGCCTATTCTGGGTACAACCAAATCCAGATGGACCTAGTAGACCTGGAAAAAACTTCTTTTATCACTAAGTATGTAACTTATTGCTATAATTTATTTCCCTTCAGGCTAAAAATTGTGGGAGCTACATATCAACGCCTAGTTAACAAGATGTTCGAAGAACAGATAGGAAAATCAATGGAAGGTTACATTGACGATATGTTAGTTAAGTCCATGCGCGCAGAGGCCCTTTTGAGTCATTTGCAGGAGACGTTCGAAATCTTGAGGAAATACAACATGAAGCTTAACCCCGAAAAGTGTGCTTTCGAGGTCGGCTCGGGCAAATTCCTCGGCTTCATGGTGTCAAATCTGGGAATCAAGATTGATAAGATTAAGGCCATCGAGGAAATCACCGTCGTGGACAGTATGAAAGTCGTTCAGAGGCTAACTGGACGGATAGTTTCCCTAGGCCGGTTCATTTCGAGGTCATCAGATCGAAGCCACATGTTCTTTTCCTTACTCAGAAAGAAAAATGATTTTACATGGACCCCAGAATGTCAGCAAGCATTTGAGGAGTTGAAACAATACCTATCGAGCCCACCTTTGCTCCACACCCCAAAGGCAGATGAGAAGCTATGCCTATACTTGGCGGTCTCCGAGATAGCGGTTAGTGGTGTATTAGTTCAAGAAGAACAAGGTACGTAGTTTCCAGTTTATTACGTGAGTCGAACCTTAGGAGATGCTGAAACTAGGTATCCACACTTAGGAAAACTGGCACTTGCATTAATAAGCGCATTTAGAAGCCTCTCCTGGATAATCTTCACTTTCTATAGAGCATCCCTGACCATGTCAGTACCATATAGCCTAGCCTCACCAGGCTCAAACCACCCAATCGGAGAACGGCATCGCCGACCATATAAAGCCTCGAATGGAGCCATCTGGATGCTGGTCTGATAACTATTATTATATGCAAACTCTGCCAAAGGCAAGAACTGGTCCCACTGACCTCCGAAATCAATCACACAAGCCCTGAGCATATCCTCCAGAATCTGAACTGTACGCTCTGACTGGCCGTCAGTCTGAGGGTGAAAAGCTGAACTGAGGTCTAATCGAGTACCCATCTCCCGATGCAAAGCTCTCCAGAAGTGTGATGTGAACTGAGGACCTCGATCTGAAATGATAGATAGTGGCACGCCATGCAACCTGACGATCTCACGAATATAGAGCTGAGCCAACTTCTCTGTAGTATAAGTAGTGGCCACAGGAAGGAAATGCGCCGATTTGGTCAATCTATCAACAATGACCCAAACCGCGTCAACCTTCCGCAAAGTCCGAGGCAACCCTGACACGAAGTCCATGGTTATCCGCTCCCACTTCCACTGAGGAATGGGCATCTACTGAAATTAACCTCCTGGCCGCTGATGCTCATACTTAACCTGCTGGCAATTAAGACATCGAGTACATACTGAACAATATCTTTCTTCATCCGCCTCTACCAGAAATGCTGCTTCAAATCACGATACATCTTTGTCACCCCTGGATGGATAGAATACCTGGAACTGTGAGCCTCTGCTAGAATTCTCTCCCTCAAACCATGAACATCTGGAACACACAGCCTGCCCTGAAGTCTCAAAACACCGTCCTCACCTAAAGTTACATCCTTGGCCATGCCCTGCATCACAGTGTCCCGGAGCTCTGCTAGACGCGGGTCATCAAACTGTCGAGCCCTGATCTCCCCAAGCAATGAAGACTGAGCTACCACATGTGCCAAGACTCGACGAGGCTCTGAAAGATCTAATCTCACTAACTGATTGGACAAGGACTGAATGTCCAAGGCTAAAGGTCTTTCCTCAGCTGAAATATAGGCTAAACTCCCCATACTAGCTGCACACCTGCTCAAAGCATCCGCCACCATGTTTGCCTTGCCCAGATGATACAAAATGGTAAGGTCATAGTCTTTCAACAACTCGAGCCACCTCCGCTGTCTCAAATTAAGATCTCTCTACTTAAGAAAATACTGTAAACTGTGGTGGTGCGTATATACCTCACAAGATACACCATATAGGTAATGCCGCCATATTTCAAAGCATGAACGATCGCTGCCAATTCCAAATCATGAACAGGGTAGTTCTTCTCGTGAACCTTCAGCTGCCGCGAAGCATAAGCAATAACTCTGCCATCCTGCATCAAAACACATCCCAACCCGACGCGTGAAGCGTCGCAATATACTGTATAGGGCCCTGACTCAGAAGGTAATGAAAGAACTGGTGCTGATATCAAAGCTGATTTGAGCTTCTGAAAGCTCGCCCCACAATCATCGGACCACTGAAACGGGGTATTCTTTTGAGTCAACCTAGTCAATGGAGCAGCAATAGAAGAAAATCCCTCGACAAAACGACG
>ML288564.1:0-39370 GCA_005239495.1 Nicotiana undulata
GGACATGGGCAGAAGGATATTTTCGTCCGGGTAGTTAAAGTTTATTAAAGCAGTGACTAAAAACATTTTAAACAGTAGCTTAAAAGTAAATACATGTGTTATTAAAGGACATGGGCAGAAGGATATTTTCGTCCGGGTAGTTAAAGTTTATTAAAGGAGTGACTAAAAATATTTTAAACAGTAACTTAAAAGTAAATACATGTGTTATTAGTGACTAACCGTGCACTTCCCAGCGCTCGAGAATGGTGATAGGCTTGGAATGAGTTTAATATGGGCTGGGGTGGTCCCGGCCCGTTTAGCATTAGAAATTGTTACAAATTCTCCCTTAGAGAAAAAGTTATTTTCAATTAAATGAATGAGAAAAAGCATATATAAAGGGTAAAGGTACAAAAAAGCCATTCTGGAAAGCCTATGCAATTTCTCAGTGCTCCATTCTCTGAAATCCTACTGTAAAAACCCTATTCAGCATTCCCGATTTTGGAAATGGACAGCGAGGCAAACTGGTCGGAGAAGGTGGAGGATCTCGTCGATGGCGGAGAAATCAATGAAGCCATTGCTCTGCTAGAAAAAATGGTTTCGAAGCTAGAAATTGAGTCCCAAACTTCTCCATCAGATTCTCAACTTGTTAAACAGTTATCTACTGCTCTACTTGATTTGTCCAAACTCTATTCTACTAAAGGCTTATCTTTACTAGCTGACCAGACGCGTTCAAGGGCATTTGTCATTAAACAGCATCAAGATTCTATTAAAGAAAATAGGTCAGAACACCAAATATTTTCTTGTCCTTCTCTTTTGTTTTGGTTGCGAAAGAAAGAGGAAAATATGCATTTCTTGAGTTTATATGACATAGGTATAGATTATTCTTGAGCTTCTTATTCGGGTTTTTGGTTTTCCAGGGATGTAAATTCAAACAAGGAGTCAACTGGTGATGGAACTTTGGGAGGTGGGCTTTCACTAAACGAGGCTTTTGCATTTAATTAGTTTTCCTCTTTATTTGGCCTTTGTCTAGATTCTTGATTTGTTGTTTGCTAAACTTCAAGTGTATGTGCTAAAAGGGGAATAGTGATTGATGTACTAAAAGGGGAATAGTAATTCCACGAAAAATATATTTTCGAATTTCTTTCTTTCTTTCTTTCTTTCTGCATTTGTTGTTCTCGGACTTATAAGCATTCCTCATTTTTCAGGTGGTAAAGAGGATCATCTTGGCTTGCAAATTGATACCTCACAGAATGATGATGCGCCTGATGATGGTACATACCCTACCCTCTAAATTAGAGACTCTTACATGTATTCATTGAACTTAGAATATTATATTTGGAATGAGACCATTTGGAATTGGATGTATGAATATCTTATTAAAAAAAGAAAGAAAAAGAATTGGTTGTATGAATTCTGTCATGGTGTTGCATTTTAGTATTTTGATTTCCGCTTACCTGCCGAAAGGATACAACTTCTAAGACAGTAGAGATTCTCAGTTAAGTGTGCAGTTATGGATATGATACCTATCAAAAACAATATATTGTTTGTCGACTAGAGAACAATGTGGACTACCTATATTTGTCGAAACTGGCCTCTTCAACTATATCGGTTCCTTTCGTCCATGTTAATAAGAAGAACGTGTCACATTAAGCTTTGCATTCATTTGAAAAGTTCGTTTCACTTGTGAACTTTGCGAGCCACCAGTTAAGACTACAAAATTGGTTCAGTGTCAATTGGTGTAGGAAGTTGGATTTATGCCCTTCCGTATTGCCCATTAGTGGCTCCTAGTTAGTGTATATTGAATTTTGAAGAAATAATCTTGTGGTGAATACAGATTGGGAAGCTATTGCTGATCGTGCTCCAGATGAATTACTTTCCCCACAGTACTTGCCAGAAGTCTCAAAAATTTCTTTGCAAGATTCAAAAGTTCAGGGCGTCACCTCTCAGGGCCCCAAGCGACGTGGAAGGGGTACATTCGCCTATCAGAAACAAAGTCTCTACAGTGATCAGCACTCTGATGGGCCTGCCGACGATGACTTTGAAGATGAAACTGTTTCCCATGCTTCAGAAGGGAGCTCTGATACAAAAAAATGTATGGCTGCGTTCTTTTCAAGCAAGGCATCATTTGGACATCAGCTGTTATCATGTCATTATTTTGATTATCAAATATATTTCTTTTCATTTAAGAAAAGATTTGGCTATCAGCGTATGCCTAGTCAACTCAGTTTTTCTGGTTACACGAAATGCTACATTTGTATGTGTTTCAAATGTCACACTAAGCAACCATTGTGTTATGTATGTCACAGTAAGTATTAAATAGTAACCACATTTTCTCATTATAGTCTGATATTTTCCTTAATAGGAAGAGGAAAAAGGTCTTTTATGGGAATTTTTCTCTACGTTTTATTTTCCAGGTATTCCTTATAGTAGGAAAATAAATGGAGCAAGTGTAAACTTCTGAATATAGTCAGTGACGTTACACAACAGTGGAACGTATGAATTATTGCTATGTCCTTGGTTGAAGTGTGCACAGTCGCCTATCTGTATTGTTACTTTTGTTAATGGTGACATGGAGATATTGTTTCTCAAAGGGCTAGATTATCATTCAATATTGACATAAGAATAAATATTTTTATCAGAAAGCAGAGGCAAATGTAATTGAGTTTACTCCTACTGATTTTTCAGAATAGACTTGATTCCACCGAGTGACACTTCAGGAAATTTTGGCACATAAGTCACATTTACTAGATTGCTTAAAGAGGCCTTAAGTTACTGCAAAATCTATTAGGAGAATCCTGTTTATACTTTTGTGCTTTGACTTGTATAATGCATATTAGAAAACCAGCTATGTTTGACTGAATATGCTTTATTGCTTTGTTTTCTCATTTCTGCGGCGTGTAGCTACTTGCCATTTGGTATTGAAGTAGTGATGAGCTTTATGTTAACTTGTGGTGTCGACTTGATTCTCCTGTTCCCAACCAAGTACTTCAAATTTTGTAAGCGTGAGTTTGTTTGTTTTGACATATGGTGATGTAACGACTTGAATTGGCCTTTCTTGCCTACTATTTCTGATAAAGCATTTGCAAATATACAGTGATGCGAATAAAATTTGTTTATTATGTTTCATGTGAATGATAGACCTTGGTGGAAATTAAGAATCTTCTTTAGGTCTTAGATTCAAATGTGAGCACTTAATATTAGAACTGTTCCCAACTTATAATGAAAGGATGATAGCGTATGACAACAACAACTGCTACGACTCAGTCCCAAACAAAGTTGGGGTCAGAGATATGAATCCTCACTTCTTTCTTCAGCTCATCTCATATCATCATCATGCCAAAATAAAATAATATTGTAGTGGAACGAGTGTGCATGACGTCTGATATATTTCTCTAGAATTGTTCTCACTGTTTCTGCTGAAATAATGTCCATATTGTGCATGAGAACATTCTCATTTTGAGTTACTCCTCTTTCCCTCTCTATTTAGTGGCTTGACTTTTCCTCTCTCACTTCTTTTATGTATTTTTTCTTTTGTAAATTTCAGTAGACTTTGGAACACGCCACGTCTTGGTTCTGGCTGATTTTTCACCAAGCACTAAAACAAATGATCTCGAGAAACTGTTGGAGAAATTTAAAGATGATGTTGCAATTCGCTGGGTCAACGATACAGTTGCACTTGCAGTTTTCAGAACACCATCCCTTGGTAATTTAGTTCATTCTCTTTGTCTGTGTTTGAAATTTAAAATTGCTTCCTGCCAAAGGCATAGCTTTTAATGACTACGTGCTTTCTTGATGTTTAATTTATGTATTGGTGTCTTGGTTCTATTACAAAGGGAACCCTTATCCTAGTTTATTTGATTGTTAACTGCAAAGTTGAGAGCTAATATGTCGAGTTTCTCTGCCAGATGAATTCAACTAAATCATCAGTCCTACACTATCAAAGGCTAGGAAATTATTTTGCTTTTCATAGAAAAATGTGTCATATGGACATTGGAGGTCAGATTTTATATTTTCAAAGTATGGTATGCGAGAGCCCTTTGGTCTAGACTGAAATGGGAAGGACTAAAAAGAGGGACATCACAGTCAACAAAAATCGTATAGCCTATAATACAGATGGAGTTTTGTTCTTGTAATGATTATAAAAAGAAGGGGTTCACTTACGGAGCAAACAAATTTCAAAAGAAGCAAATGGTTAGTCAAATACGCTTGAGCATAAATGTCACTAATGGAAAAAGAGAAGCTAATCTTTAGATTTTTGGATAAGAATATTTTTTTTTGATATGCTTGGATAAGAAAATTAAAGGAAAGCTTTTCCAGTTAATCAAATGTTTCTGTCTACCTCTTTTGGAATAGGAGATTCACATAGTCCTTTATATACTTTGAGGCTTATCTAGTAAAAAATGAAACGCCATTTCGTTTCAAAATATTAGAAGCAGTAAAAATGGTATGTTTTGTTTTGTATTCTTTCATGGAAAATATTTTTGAAATGAAACACAGATTTTGGACCCTCCCTTCCCGTCCCTTCATTAAAGGAGAAATGTAAACAGGGAAAGGATTAATTACTTCCTGTTCTAAAATACTTCGAATGGATATGCTTTGAATAGATTGATATAATGATATGCTCTTCAATGTTTTGTAACCTAAAAAGATTTTTTTTGTCGATTTATCAAACAAATTCCCTACCCTAAAGTTTTTCCTGTTTTAGGTATGTTGACTTAGTTGATTACTGACTGCAGACAATACAAAAAGGAAGCTGTCATTTTTGTGACACAGTTCCTACTAAGATTACCTTCGAACACGAAGGAAACTACTTATTATTTACTTCTACGACAGCGTGGATCTTTTTCTTTAAGGAAAAAGTAAAATAGCTAACATTAAAAACCTTACACCACACATAGGCTTGTTTTTTATTTAATATAAAATTAATGCAATAACACAAATCTTTCCAGCAGCTTTTATTTATGGTTTGAACCCCTGCATCCAGGGGCGAAGGTACATAGTTGACCACCCTTCGCCGAAAAATTATACTACGTATAAGGTAAAATATTGTTTGTTATTGATTAAAAATAGATTTTGAACACCCTTGCATAGCCCACTGGCAAAAGGGTGTTCAAAATTTGAACACCCTTATTGAATTTCCTGGCTTCGCCATTGCCTGCATCCATTAAATACATGTTTGAAATCTCTGCCCAAATCAACAGAACTAGTTTCCTTCTTAAACTTGATCCCCACATCAAAAACATACTTGGCACTTCGTTTTGCTAAACTTCTTGATGCTTGGATAGCCAAGGTTTTGGTGGTTTTGTGGTCTACTATAATGCACGTGACATCACATTAAGCGTTGTGGCTTTGATGCTTTTCTTATTTTATCATAGGTAATATAAGTTGATAGAAGCATTTGTGTTCTTCTGGGATTGGATTTTCTTTGTAATTTCCAAGTCTGTGTACAATCTACTGTAAATACACAGTTATGACGAAGTTTGCTGAACATTGTGTATTAAGTCCATTTAAGTTTGTCTCATACAGCTCTGATGAGGCGAGACTGGCTCCAGAGAGATCTCTCTAGAGAAAATGTTCCAAATGACCCCACATACCCCATCTATATTTAAAATATAAAAACTAACATTAAATGAGCACTTATATTGCAGAGTTACTATTTTCCATTTCTTTAAGAATTTCTTCGCAGCAGGAAAAATATTGGATTTGAGAAGTATAGTTACTAAGAATAATTAAAAAGGAGAAAGATAATTTCCAATGAATCATGGGTACTTATTATTTTGATAGTTCGAGGATAATCGACTGAGATGTACAAGTTGGTGGTACTCGTTAGAGATACTTAGGAGAATCTACTGAAAATCCAAGTTGAACAAGGAAGTGGAAAAATATTTAACATGTGGACACAAAATTTCACATAAATGTTCCTGCTTAGATAACAAAACTATTATTTATCATGGTCATATTTAATGCTTGTAACCATGTTTCAGCTACTCTTATCTTGTGATGCAGCATTACAGGCCAGCAACTCGATACAATGTCCATTTACAGTGAGAGTACTGTGTGAGGAGGATGAACTTTTGAGCTCAATTCCACCAAGAGGTAACCTTGCTCCTCTCCTCCAATTTGCTTCAGCACCAATTCAGATCAATGATCTAAACAAAATCTCCTTTCCCAATATTTTTCAATATAAACAGTTTGAATATTTGACTTGACAATAGGATAAAGGAGGATTTAATTTTTGTCAAATTGAATTGTGGAAGTTTGAAAGTGGAAGAGAAAAATAAAATCCTTAGCAGACAGAAATTAGGTGAAATTGTGGCAACAGAGTGAGATGCAATTTGAAATTTTTATGTGTCTTATGCTTATATTTAACATATACTATATATGGGTATGTGTATGTACACACACATATACGTATTCGTGTGTAACCGTAAGAATAACATCTTTGATGTATTGAAGATGACCAAAAAGGGTGAAACTGTAGCACCAGAAATCTCACTACATCATTATGCAATTCTTTTTAGTCCATTCGGGAGCAGAAACCTGACCTTGTATTTAGGTGTGATATGCTTGTACTATCAAATGCAGAAGCACTACCAGTGAGTTACGTGAAGTGAATTGGAACAATTATAAGACTGGCATATATGGTATTGAATGTTAGGCCGCTAAAGTTCAAAATCTTCACAAGATGAATGTTGTAAAGATGCGGATGCTAAGATGGATGTGCGATTGTACAAGATTAGATAAGATTAAAAATGATTACATTCACTAGAAGGTGCAAGTAGCAAACATTGATGATAAAACGTGAGATAATTTGGTCATGTCCTGCACGGCCAGGTCCGTAAGTGTAAAACTATGGTGAGTGAAGGTGTTAAAAGGGGACAAGGTAGGCACAATGGAAAAATCCCTATAAGTGATATCTGCTAGTTGGGAATAGGTTTTAGCCTTGTTAGTGCGTTGATTTACATGCCAGTAAAAATTTAGGCAACTTTTATTATTGTTATTATTATTATTATTATTATTATTATTATTATTTAGATATATTTAAGTTTATTTTCACTATTACTTTTATTTGGAAATCCTTGTGGGTGATTCGAGGGAAGTATATAAATGTTGACTGAACATGCTTCGTTCTCATCTGCCAAAGTTTTCTTATGCCTTTTTCTATCCAGTTATTACTGGAAAATATTGTTGTAAGTTGCTTTCTGGTTCATTTATTGTACTCACTAAATGTATTTTATAGATCTGGAGCCCCCTCGTAGAAGACCCCCGACATCAGCTAGAACCGCCCAGAGATTGATTGCTCAAAGTATGGGTATAAAGTTGCCTTCTACGGACTTTGGATCCAAAGAATATAGGAGACAGGAGGAAGCCAGGAAGAACCGGATAGTTTCAAGACAAAATATGAGGAATGATGCTTGGGGTGATGATGCCAACTAAGGATTCATTTGTTCACTCTCTAAAAATTTCAATTTTTTCTTCAGTATGCATTAACCAGTGTTACAGCTCTGAAATCCCCAAGCGTTAACCAGCCTTACTTTTTGAGTTTTGCATATCTTCACCAGTTTTGAACAGATGAATAATATCTTAGAGGAAATCTTGATATTGTTACATTGGTTAAAAAAGCAGGTACTCTACTCATCCTTGTATAGCTACAGAAATGAGCCAAACCCTATTCAGTTCTCAGTTTTCTGATGTATATCTCTGATGTCAAAATTGTATCATTTGTTTTGGCTGGCAATCTCATTGGAAGCTGTGACTTATCCATTGTTGGTGTTATTTAGTAGAGTCAAGATGAAATTGATGTGCTGATTGGGGCAAAATATTGGCATGAAATGTTCTTATGTTCAAGAAAGTGTCATATTTTGACCTATAGGTCAGCGATTCGAGCCGTAGATTTAGCTATTGTTGCTTGTATTAGATTAGGCTACCTACATTACAATTCCTTGGGATGCAGCCCTTTCTCGGATCTTGCTTGAATGCGAGGTGCTTTATTGTTCTATGGGAGTTAGCTCCCATTCATTGATTCTTCATTTTACTTTGTCTAAAGTAATAAAAAGAATACACAAAGTATCCTTCGTTCACAAAGTCACGATCCTAATGAACTCCACATGCAAGTTAGTAAACTGTCTTTTCATTTTCATATACTGTTTTAGCTTATTCAATGATATTACTAACTTGATTATAAAAAACATTATCTATTAGAAAGATAATTTCTCCACACAAATGCCGTTGAAAAAGTCGTACACGTTTTCAGATCCATTTTTCACAGTGATTATGGTAAGTCTTTAGTGGTGGCAACTTTTGTTTGTTAGGTCTCCACACATTGGCTTCTTTTTCCCTCATTGTTAGTGTAATTAATTTTTACAATATTAGGTCATTTTTACTTATCGTAATAGGTCACCCTTCTGATTTTAATATTACAAATATCACTTTTTAAGGAGCCTTAGTTGTAAATACCCTATTAGTATAAAAATTTGGTAATACGAACTCCATGATTAATTTGGGAAGAGCGTGGAATATGTAATGGCAGCCAGGCTGCGGACACTCTTTGGATTAGACATATCATTTTCACACTCTCCTGATTACTTTTGACTATAATATATATATATATATATATATATATATATATATATTAGTTTACAAAAATAACCTTTTAATATTAAGCATAATAACTCACATTGAAAGGATATAACAAAAGTTCTAGACATTAGTCTTGTAATCCTATTAGTTTTAGGACATAATACTACACGTTAGGAATCCTACATGATTACCTTTAGGAATCCTATAAGTATAATTATTTTCGGGCATAGATATATAATACAACATATTAGCATGTAAACCTAATGCCTTTAGGAACACGTTAGATTTCCTATTGGTATAATTGCTTTCGGGATATAAATATATTTTTAGCCATGTGATCCTATTACTTTTAGGATACACTTCTTAAAAAATTCTTATTACCAATTTATTTTGAAAACATATTATATTGTCCAATCCATTTAGAAATAGGAGAACTTATATTATTATAAAGGCGTGAATACAATATTGATAGACTAAAATATCCATATAATATAATATTAAACAGAAGGACTCATAAGGAAAAGACATAATTGTAATAACTTATTTTTTGGACTACTATAACTCCTATGTTAATTTTTTTAATATTTAACATTTTAAAATTAATAGAATCTTGTCTATTGAATTCTTATTAAAAATATATAAGAAAGTTTAATAAAATCAAATTCGTAGGAATCCTCCTTATTGATAATACATTACTACTCAATAATATCCAATACCAAAAAAATAAGAGTAATGTTAAACAAACTGCATAAAGCGTTGAAATTGAGAAACCCTACAATAATATACTATTATATTATATTTGAACTACTTTTCTACTCAAATAATATTTTTTTATTATTAATTTTTCGTGTAAGACTGAAAAATATAATGTGTGAGAAAGAGAAAGATAAAGGTTGGTAAGATTCAATACCACTAATGTTTTTGCAAACATAAGGTTCCAAAAGTGGAATGTCAGATCGATCTTTTTATTCTTTGAAAATAAAACTCACGGTGATAAAATTATAATTACGGTTAAATATTCAAACATGGGATGAACTAATATTAAGAATCTGAATCAATAGAAAATAAATTATTTTTTATGTTAAACCCAAATAATAAAATCTTTCAATTAATTATTTAGCAAGAGAATCCAATTAAATTATTTTTTGAATTTGTCATATGAGTAAAATTAATTTTCAAGTTAAAAAAAATCTTAGGGTACGTAAATTTATTCCATAAAAAGAGTGTTAGAGATTAAAAAGATTAGATCACAAAGGTATAATATTAAGAAGGCCGTACAAGTGTTTGAGGAAGACAATCAACGCTTAATCCTAAACAAGAATAAGCTTTCAAGACTATATTATAAAAAGTCGACTCTAGTATAGCGGGATTATCCTTTGTAGATGCTTCTGGTGGAATCAAAATTATATTCATATATCATGCATTGCTTGCAAATGTCATATCAAGAGGCATGATATTGTTAGCAATACTAACAAGTGGTGTATCATCGGCAATTTTATTATGAGGTTGTACAACTCGCTTTAGATTTGATATACCTCTTCAAATATCTGAAACGACTATCGCAAATATATCAAAGAAGGGCAATAGTGCTAAATTGTCACGACCTCAAAACTAAACCTGTCGTGATGTTCGCCTATCGTGGTACTAGGCAAGCCGACACATTACCAAAACAAATCTATGTTTCATTCTTAAGAGAAAATTCAAAGTTATTCATTATAAATCTTCATAAATAAGTTCAAATCAAAACAAAAAGTGCGGAAAGAAAGCCTGATATCGGGGGTATCACTAGTCATGAGCGAATACTACAATTGTGTGACAATATCGAGACTAACATAGTCTGGAAAAATAACCAAATATAACTAAGGGAAGATAAAGAGGGAGGAAAGCAGGTCTACGATCGCCAAGCAACTACCTTGCTAACTCCGAGAATCTACGTCAGGAATAATCAACAGTCTCTACCATGTCCAGAAATGCCTAGATCTGCATACAAGTTGCAGAGAGTAACGTGAGTACGCCAACTCAGTAAAAAACAACAGTAAATAAAGACTGAGAAGTAGTTACGAGCAATAATGCAAGTGAAGTCCATATCACAAAAACTCTGTAAAATACGGCATGCTTTTAAAACTAGAGTTTGAATAAAATCAGCTCGTTTAAATCCAGTTCCAGTAAAATCATTTAAAAACATCTTTCAATAGTTTTCAAACAAAGGCTCAATGGTAAGCAAAAATGATGAAATCATAATCAGCCCCTCGGACAACATCACTCATACACAGCCCCTCGGGCAAACCTCACTCATATACAACCCCTCGGCCAAACCTCACTCATATACAGCCCCTCGGCCAAACCTCACTCATATACAGCCCCTTGGGCAAACCTCACAATCACTCGTATATAGCCTCTCGGGAAAACCTCACAATCACTCATGCCTCCCAGTCACTTAGCACTCGGCACTCGTACTCACTAGGTACCTGCGCTCACTGGGGGTGTGTACAGACTCCGGAGGGGCTCTTTCAGCCCAAGAGCTATATCAAGCCATTCATGTCATAAACTAATGATGCCCTCGCCCTATCAAACATGCTGCGACATGCAACCCGATCCCATAAATATCCTCACAAATCAGGCCCTCGGCCTCACTCAGTCATAAACCTCTCCAACTTCTCGGGCTCTCAGAAAAACAAATTATTCAGCCCCAACAACATTTATATGATGCATCAAAATAGAGTAATAGAGATTGAGTTATGCAGTAAACAAGTATAAACATGACTGAGTATAGATTTCCAATCGAAAACAATGAGAGGATAGCAAGAAAAGACCTCTAAGGGTCCAAACAACACTGGTATAAGGCCTAAACATGGCATCCAACCTGATTTACAGAAATTCTTTCTAAAACACATAAGAATCATATAGTTTTAACAAAATATTCAACTTTACAGTTGATATGGGACGAACCAAGTCACAATCCCCAACGGTGCACGCCCACACGCCCGTCACCTAGAATGTGCGCCACCTCCAAATAATAAAATGATACAAAAATCCGGGGTTTCATACCCTCAGGACCAGATTTACATCGTCACTTACCTCAAACTGATCAAATATCTACTCCGCGATGCTCTTTCCCCTCGACTTGGCCTCCAAATGCTCTGAATCTATTCACAACCAGTACAACACCATCAATATATGCTAATGGAATGAATTTCACAAGAAAAACTATCAAATTAGACCCCAAACCCAAAATCGGCTCAAACCCGGCCACCGGGCCCACGTCTCGAAATCGGATAAAAATTACAAAACTTGAAAGTCCATTCTCTCACGAGTCCATACATATGAAATTTATCAAAACCCGACATCATTTGGTCGCTCAAATCCTCAAATCAAACTCTCCAAAATCCCAAGCCCTAACCCCTTATTTTCACCCATAATTTCCACTAACTAATTGATAAAACAACGGAAAAACACCATAGATATGAGTATTAGAGATCAATCAACTTACCTCACTGAAAACCCCTTGAATCTCCCTTCAAAATCAATCCAAAAGCTCCAATAACCGACTTGAAAATGGTGGAAATGAATGTGCTATTTATACTTTTTGCCCAGGTTTTATGCACATGCGGCCAAAAATCCACACCTGCGGTCTCGCTTCTGTGCAAATCATCCGCACATGCAGAAAATCACTTAAGTCCCTCATCCGCACTCGCGCCCCAGGTGCCGCACCTGCGGGCGCGCACATCCCTCCGCTTTTGCGAAACTGTCCATACTCCCTTCTTCTGCATCTGTGCCCCAAGTCTCGCACCTGCGGACCCATCCTAACTCAGCACTGTCCGCACCTGCGAACTCCCATGCACACCTGCGGCACCTGCGGCTCCCCATCCGCATGTGCTGAAACACCAACAACCTCAAACACCAGCATATCAGCTATCTCCCAACACCAAAAATTGATCTGTTAACCACCTGAAACTCACCGAGGCCCTCGGGACCTCAACCAATCATACCAACAAGTCATATATCAACATTCGAACTTAGTCGAACCTTGGGAACACTCAAAACAACATTAAAACACCAAATTACCGTCAGATTTAAGCCTAAGAACTTCTAAACTTCCAAATTTCACAAACGACGCCGAAACCTACCAAACCATGTCCGAATGACCTAAAATTTTACACACGCGTCACAAATGACACTACGAACCTACTACGACTTCTGGTATTCCATTCTGACCCCGATACAAATTTTCCACTGCCGACCAAAATCGCCAAATTTCCAACTTTCGCCAATCCAAGCCTAATTCTACCGCGGACCTCCAAATCACATTCCGGACGTGCTCCTAAGTTCGAAATCACCTAATAGAGCTAATTAAACCATTAAAATCCATACCCAAGATTGTTTACTCATAATTCAACATCCGGTTGGCTTTTCCAACTTAAGCTTCTAAATAGGAGACTAAGTGTCTCATTCCACTGCGAAACCACTCCGGACCCGAACCACCCAACATGATACGATAAAATACAACTGAAGAACACAAAAGGAAGCATAAATAGGGGAAACAGGGCTATAATTCAATAAATGACCGGCCGATCGTTACATCCTCCCCCTCTTAAATAAACATTCATCCTCGAACGAGTCTAGAAACATAACTGGAGTCTCAAATAGGTGTAGATATCTGCTCCGTATCTCCCATCCGGTCTCCCAGGTGGCCTCCTCCACAGACTGACCTCTCCACTGCACCTTCACTGAAGCTATGACCTTTTACCTCAACTTTTGAACCTGCCGATCCAAAATAGCCACCGGTTCCACATCATAAGTCATATCACCCTCCAACTGAACCGTTCTGAAGTTCAAAACATGGGACGAATCGCCAACATACTTTCAGATCATGGAAACATGAAATACCGGGTGCACAGTTGACAAGCTGGGTCGCAAGACGAGCTTATAAGCCACCTCCCCTATCCTCTGAAGCACCTCAAATGGCCCAATGAACCAGGGGCTCAACTTTCCTATCTTCCCAAACCTCATAACATCCTTCATGGGTGATACCTTCAGCAAAACCTTCTCCCCAACCATAAAAGACACATCACAGACCTTCATGCCCGCATATCTCTTCTGCCTAGACTGCGTCGTGCGAAGCCGTTCCTGAATCAATTTCAATTTATCTAATGCATCCTGAACAAAGTCTGTACCTAAGAGCCTAGCCTCACCCGGCTCAAACCATCCTATCGGATATCTACACCCCCTCCCATATAAAGCCTCATACGGAGCCATCTGAATACTCAACTGATAACTATTGTTATATGCAAACTCCGCGAGAGGCAGAAACTGATCCCATGAACCCCTAAAGTCAATGACACAAGCGTGCAACATGTCCTCCAATATCTGAATAGTGCGCTCGGTCTGCCCGTCCGTCTGAGGGTGAATAGATGTGCTCAACTCAACCTGAGTACCCAAATCTCACTGCGCAACCCTCCAAAACTGCGATGTGAACTGAGTACCTCTATCTGAAATGATGGAAACTGGGACACCATGAAGGTGAACAATCTCTCGAATATAAATCTCAGCCAATCGCTCTAAAGTGTAAGTAGTACCAACAGGAATGAAGTGCATGAACTTGGTCAACCGATCCACAATAACCCAAATAACATCGAACTTCCTCGAGGTTTGTGGCAGCCCAACGACAAAGTCCATGGTGATCTGCTCCCACTTCCACTCCAGGGTATCTAACCTCTGAAGCAAGCCACCCGGTCTTTGATTCTCATACTTAACCTGCTGACAGTTGAGACACCGAGCTACAAACCCAACTATATCATTCTTCATCCGCCTCCACCAATAGTGTTGTCTCAAATCCTGGTACATCTTCGCGGCACCCGGATGAACGGAATGCTGCGAGCTGTGGGCCTCCTCAAGAATCAACTCCCGAAGCCCATCTACATTAGGTACACATATCCGACCCTGCATCCTCAACACGCCGTCATCACCAATAGTCAAATCCCTAGCATTACCTCACCAGACCCTATCATGAAGAACGAGCAAGTGGGGGTCATCATACTGACACTCCCTGATACGGTCATAAATAGAAGACCCGGAGACCACGCAAGCCAATACCCGACTCGGCTCCAAAATATCCAATCTCACAAGCTGACCTGCTAAGGCCCGAGAATCCAATGCCAAGGGTCTCTCTGCTGCTGGAAGATATGCTAAACTCCCCAATCTCTCCACCCGGTGACTCAAAGCATCGGCCACCACATTGGCCTTCCCCGGATGGTACATAATAGTGATATCATAGTCCTTAAGAAGCTCCAACCATCTTCGTTGACGCAAATTAAGATCCTTCTGTTTAAACAGATGCTGCAGACTCCGGTGATCAGTATAGATCTCACAATGAATCCCATACAAATAATGACGCCAAATCTTCAAAGCGTGAACAATGGCTTTTAACTCAAGATCATGTATATGATAGTTCTTCTCATAGACATTCAGCTGGCGTGAGGAATAGGCAATCACCCTACCCTCCTGCATCAGAAATCATCCAATGCCTATCCTTGAGGCATCACAATACACGGTGTAAAAACCTGAAGCTGATGGCAGAACTAACACTGGAGCTGTGGTCAAGGCAATCTTGAGCTTCTGAAAGCTCTCCTCACACTCATTCGACCACCTGAATGGGGCACCATTTTGGGTCAATTTGGTCAAGGGTGATACAATAGAATGAAATCCCTTCACAAAGCGACGATAATAACCCGCCCACCCAAGAAAGCTCCTAATCTCCGTGGATGAGGACGGTCTAGGCAAACTCTGCACCGCCTCTATCTTCTTCGGATCTACCTGAATACCCTCGCTGGACACCACGTGTGCAAAGAATGCCACTGAACCGAGCCAAAACTCACACTTGGAGAACTTTGCATAAAGCTTCTTCTCCCTCAATCTCTGTAATACAATCCTCAAATGCTGAGCATGCTCCTCCTGGTTACGAGAGTACACTAGGATGTCATCAATGAATACAATAATGAAGGAGTCCAAATAGGGCTGGAATACACTGTTCATCAAATGCATGAACGCGGCTGGGGCATTGGTCAACCCAAAAGACATCACCAAGAACTCATACTGGCCATAGCGGGTCCTGAAAGCTGTCTTAAGAATATCCAAATCCCGAATTTTTAGCTGGTGATACACGGACCTCAAATCAATCTTGGAGATCACCCTCGCTCCCTGAAACTTGTCAAATAAATCATCAATACGAGGCAAATGATACTTGTTCTTGACTGTGACCTTGTTCAACTTCCTGTAATCATAGCACATCCTCATGGAACCATCCTTCTTCTTTACAAATAGAACCGGTGCACCCCAAGGTGACACACTAGGCCGAATAAAACCCTTATCAAGGAGTTCATGAAGTTGTTCCTTCAATTCCTTCAACTCCGCCGGTGCCATACGATACAGAGGGATCGAAATGGGCTGAGTGACCCACACCAAATCAATACCAAAGTCAATATCCCTGTCAGGCGGCATGCCCGACAGGTCTGCAGGAAACACATCCGAAAAATCACATACTACCGGAACAGAGTCAATGGTAGGACTATCTTCACTCACAACCATCACAAAAGCCAAATAAAATAGGTAACCCTTCTCAACCATATACCGAGCCTTCAAGTATGAAATCACCGTACTTGGTACATAATCTATAAAATCACTCCACTCAACCCTCAGAAATATCAGCATCGCCAACGTCACAGTCTTAGCGTGACAATCTAGAACAACATGGCATGGAGATAACCAATCCATACCCAATATCGCATCAAAGTCGACTATACTGAGCAAAAAAAGGTCCACTCGGTTCTCCAGACCCCCAATAGTCACCACACATGACCGATATACGCAATCCACAACAATAGTATCGCCCACAAGAGTAGATACATGAACATATGAAACTAAAGACTCACAGGGCATATCCAGAAAATGAGCAACATATGAATACGTGGAACTATGGTCAAATAATATGGAGACATCTTTGTGACAAACTGAGACAATACCTGTAATCACGACATCTGAAGCAATAACATCTGGTCTGGCTGGGAGTTACTGGGCCTGACCACCACCTGATCGACTTCCCCTCTAGGGCGACCCTTAGTTGAATGACCTCCACCCCTAACTTGCTGGGCGGGTGGTGAAGTAACTGGTGCTAAAGTCGATGGCTGACTCTTTTGCTGAGGCGGACCCCCTTGACGACGAGGACACTCCATAAACATATTCCCAAACTCTGCACACTCAAAACAACCCCTTAGTGCTGGTGACGGGGACTGAAGGGAACCCTTAGCACCGAGATAACTAGTAGAAGAACCTGACATGAAGGAGCCCTGAACTGATAGAGCACGGGACAAACTCTGGGCTGGGAGGGCACTGAGTGATGAGTGCCCCTGATGAGAACCGTGAGAACCATGGCCCAATGATGCACCATGGTGAACTGGGCGAGCTGACTGACCATGACTGAATGGATGATCTCTACCGTGCTGGAAACTGATCCCTATGAGGAGCACCACTGAATCTACCCTGACCACGAGGCCTCTTGGCCTCCCTCTTAACCCTCTCCTGACCGCGAACCATCTATATCTGTCGAGGAATGCAGACAACCTCATCAAAAGTAGCACCAGACACTCTCTCTGGTCATAAGAAATTGAAGCTAAAAACCGAAGCCGTCTATAAACCTCCTGATCCTCTATCGGTCTGTGGGAACCAACTAGATTGCATGACGGGCCAACTCGGAGAACCGCATCTCATACTGTGTCACAGACATATCACCCTGTCAAAGCTGCTCAAATTGTCTATGCAGCTCCTCTCTGCGAGACTAAGGTACAAACTTCTCTAGAAAGAGAACGGAGAACTGCTGCCAAGTAAGGGGTGTGCGCCAACCGGCCTACACCTTTTGTAAGACTCCCACCAACTAAATGCATCCCCACAAAATTGGAAAGTAGTGAATGAGACCCCACTGGTATCCATGAAATCCTATACATCCTCACCCTCTGCACCAAAGAAAGATGGAGGCTGGAGTCTCCCAAACCTCTCCAATCTACGTTGCTCATCCTCAAGCATAACATGAACTACATAGTCCTGAGCAGCTAAAACCGGCTAGGCTGGTGGTGCCCCCGGTGTCTGAAGTCCCTGAACAACCTACTCCGGTGTGCGGGCGACGGGAGTTTGAGTGCCTCCCCCGGCCTGAGAAGTAGCTGCGGTAGTAGAAACAAAGACCGCCTCAGCAAGGCTAGTACATACTGATAAAATCTGAGCTAGGGCCTCCTGAAGGACAAGAATCACAATAGGCACATGTGGCGCCTGAGCTGGTCCCGCTGGAGCATCTGTGACTAGGACCTGGTCCGGAGCAACTAGAGGGTCTACAGGCACTGCCCTGGTTGTCGTGCGGGCTGCACCTCTACCCCTACCATGGCCTCGACCGTGGCCTCGTCCTCTCGCGGGCCTGGCTGGTGGTATTGGTGGCTGGTCACCCTGTGCAGTAGTGCGAGTCCTCACTATCCGTGAGAGAATGAAATAATAGAAGTTTAGTTACCAGAATCAACAGATTCGCACGACAAGAGTTTAAGAATGTTAGATTTATCCTAAGGGTTCTGTAGCCTTTCGAAGATAAGTACGGACGTCCTCGTACCGATCCGCAAGACTCTACTAAACCTGCTCATGACTTGTGAGACCTATGTAACCTAGACTCTGATACCAACTAGTCACGACTCAAAAACTAACCCTGTCGTGATGGCTCCTATCGTGGTACTAGGAAAGCCGACACATTACCAAAACAAATAGATGTTTCATTCTTAAGAGAAAAGTTCAAAGTTATTCATTAAAAAACCTTCGTTAATAAGTTCAAATCAAAACAAAAAGTGCGGAAAGAAAGCCCGACATCGGGGGTGTCACTAGTCATGAGCAAACAATACAATTGTGTGACAATATCGAGACTAAATAGTCTGGGAAAATAACCAAATATAACTAAGGGAAGATGAAGAGGGAGGAAAGCAACGCTGCGATTGCCAGACAGCTATCTTGCTAACTCCCAGAATCTACTTCAGGAGTAATCAACAGTCTCTACCATGTCCAGAAATGCTTGGATCTGCATACAAGTTGCAGATAGTAACGTGAGTATGCCAACTCAGTAAATAACAACAGTAAATAAAGACTGAGAAGTAGTGACGAGCAATAATGCAAGTAAAGTTCATATCAAAAAAACTTTGTAAAATACGACATGCTTTTAAAACCAGAGTTTGAATCAAATCAGCTCGTTTAAATCTAGTTCCAGTAAAATCATTTAAAGACATCTTTCAACAATTTTCAAACAAAGGCTCAATGCAAAGGTAAGCAAAAATGATGAAATCATAATCAGCCCCTCGAGCAATAACACACATATACAGCCCATCATGCAAACCTTACTCATATACAGCCTTTCGGGCAAACCTCACTCATATACAGCCCCTTGGGCAAACCTCACAATCACTCATATACAGCCCCTCGGGAAAGCCTCACGATCACTCATGCCTCCCAGTCACTCATCACTCCCACTCAGTAGGTACCTCCGCTCAGTGGGGGTGTGTACAGACTCTTGAGGAGCTCCTTCAGCCCAAGCGCTATATCAAGCCAATCATGGCATAAACCAATGAGGCCCTCTACCTATATCAAACATGCTGCGACATCTATCCCGATTCCATAAATATCCTCACAAATCAGTCCCTCGACCTCACTCAGTCATAAACATCTCCAGGCTCTCCGGCTCTCAGAAAAACAAAGTATTCAGCCCAAACAATATTTATATGATGCATCAAAACAGAGTAATAGAGATTGAGTTATGCAATAAATAAGTATAAACATGACTGAGTATAGATTTCTAATCGAAAATAATGAGAGGATAGCAAGAAAAGACCTCTAAGGGTCCAAACAACACTGACATAAGGCCTAAACATTGTATCCAGCCTGATTTACAGAAATTATTTCTGAAACACATAAGAATCATATAGTTTCAACAAAATATTCAACTTTACAGTTGATACGGGACGGACCAAGTCACAATCCCAAACAATGCACGCCCACATGCCCGTCACCTACCATCTACGCCACCCCCAAATAGTAAAATGATATAAAACTCCGTGGTTTCATACCCTTAGGACCATATTTACAATAGTTACTTACCTCAAACAGATCAAATCTCTACTTCGCGATGCTCTTGCCCCTCGACTCGGCTTCCAAATGCTATGAATCTATTCACAACCAGTACAATACAATCAATATACGCTAATGGAATGAATTCCACAATAAAAACTATCAAATTAGACCCCAAACCCTCAAACCCGGCCACCGGGCCCACGTCTCGAAATTCGACAAAAATTACAAAACTTGAAAGCCCATTCACTCACGAGTCCATAATTTATCAAAATTCAACATCATTTGGTCCCTCAAATCCCCAAATCAAACTCTCCAAAATACCAAGCCCTAACTCCTCATTTCCACTAATTAATTGATAAAATAACGGGAAAACACCATAGATAGGAGTATTAGAGCTCAAGAAACTTACCTCACGGAAAACCCCTTGAATCTCCCTGCAAAATCACTCCAAAAGCTCAAAAACCAACTTGAAAATGGTGGAAATGAACCAAAATTCGTGAAGTGTGCTATTTATACTTTCTGTCTAGGTTTTATGCACATGCGGCCAAACATCCGCACCTGCAGTCTCGCTTCTGTGCAAAATCATCCACACCTACGGAAAATCACTTAAGTCCCTTATCCGCACCTGCGCCCCAGGTTCCGAACCTGCGGGCGCGCACCTGCGCACATCCTTCCTCTTCTGCGGAACTGGCCATTCTCCCTTCTTCCGCATCTGCGCCCCAGCTCTCGCACCTGCGGGCTCGCAGATGCGAATGCCTTTCCGCACCTGCGGACCCACCCTACCTCAGCACTGTCCGCACCTGTAAACTCTCACACGCATCTGCGGCCTGGCACCTGCGGCTCCCCATCCGTAGGTGCGGAGAACACCAGCAACCTCAAACACCAACAGATCATCTACTCCCAACACCAAAAATTGATCAGTTAACCACTCGAGACTCACCCGAGGCGCCCGGGACCTCAACCAATCATACCAAAAAGTCATATATCAACATACGAACTTAGTCGAACCTTCTGAACACTCAAAAAAACATCAAAACACCAAATTACCCTCGGATTCAAGCCTAAGAACTTCTAAACTTCCAAATTCCGTAAACGACGCCGAAACGTACCAAACCACGTCCGAATAACCTCAAATGTTTCACACACATAAAAAATGACACTACAAACCTACTCCAACTTCCGTAATTCCACTCCGATCCCGATACCAAATTTTCCACTGCCGACTAAAATCGCCAAATTTCCAACTTTCACCAATCCTAGCCTAATTCTACCATAGACCTCCAAATCACATTCCGAATGTGCTCCTAAGTCCAAAATCACCTAACGGAGCTAAGAGAACCATAAAAATCTAAATCCGAGATCGTTTACTCATAAGTCAACATCCGGTTGACTTTTCCAACTTAAGCTTCTAAATAGGAGACTAAGTGTCTCATTCCACTTCGAAACCACTCTGGACCCGAACCACCCAACACAATACGATAAAATACAGCTGAAGAACACAAAAGGAAGCAAAAATAGAGGAAACGGGGCTATAACTCACGAAACGACCGACCGGGTCGTTACATAAATTTATAAGGAAAACAAAAGTGATAAATGGGATGAAGCACTTTTGACTAAGCGTCAAATGATCGGAACAGTTTCCCAGAGTTTTATAGATATATTCGATATCAATGAACCGTTTGGTGGAAAAGTAATAATTTGAGGAGTTAATTTTTGTCAAGTACTGTCAATAGTTCCAAATTTGACGAAAACAAAAACTGTAAAAGCTAGCTTGCAAAACTTATACTTATGGCCTTTAATGAAAAATATTCAAATGGCAAAAAATATAAAAGTAAGAACAGATCCAACATTCAATGACTTCTTGCTTCGTATCGGAAACGAAGAAAAGCATTCAATAAAAGATTATTTGGTTCTTCTAGAACACTTGGTTATCAAACCCAATGGTAATAGTAGTGCATTTAATAAGGAAGATATTTCCATCATTAGGTTATAACTTAATTTGTGTAAGTTACATGATAGAAATTAAAGAGCTATCTTAGCTAGCAGAAATGAATATGTTTATCAACTAAATAAAAGGTTGATTGCTAAGTTTTATGGTAAAAATAAATTATTTTGTCAGTCTTGACTCAACAGAATATGATACCAATAATTATTTCCAAAAAGAATATCTAAATACTTTAATACCAAATAGCTTTCTACCGTATATGCTTGTCAAGTTTATTTTTTCTTACGTATGTTTGTGTCACCATATATATAGTAGACTAAGTTAAAATTGATCTTCCATTGCATATACGTTGATTTTGAAGAAAAATATCCCCTTCATGCTACTAAAAATTTAGATCCGCTGAATAGCTTATGTAATAGTACACACTTGGTATATAGAAGTTTTGACAATAACGTCATACACGCACAATTTATGATACTGGTCAATGTTGCTTCTAAGTATGTGTTTATCCCCGAATTCAACTTTCGTCTTCCGAAGCTAAAGAATATCCTTTTAAATTTGTGTGAAAATAATTTTCAGTATGTTTATATTTTTTAGTTATAATAAATAAAGCACAAGGACCAACATCCTAAATATTGAACTATATTTACAATAATATGTTTTCTAACACGTATAACTATATGTTTCACTTTCAAGAGAGATATCAATATCAACAACAAGAGTTCTGGTTATGACAGAGCCACCAAAGCATTAGAAGGAAACATACACAAAAAACACCATCTACAAAGAAGTGTTCGGTAAGATACCATCACATTAGATACCTTTAAACTTAAACACATAATTATCTACTTAACATGACTAAAATTGATCATTTGTGCAAGTTCTAGTTATGTCCTTTCATTTTGAATTCACGTATTATGCTAATGTAACAATAGTTTTTGGCATTTAGATGATTGTTGTATTATTACATATAAAGTTTTTCTTATTAATTAAATTTTATTGTTCCTTCATATAAATAAATATTTAAAACATCATGTGTGTGTGTGTGTAACGACCCGACCCCTTGTATTGAGAGTTGTAGCCCCATTCCCCCATTTACTGCTCATTTTATGCTTATTAGTTGCTATGTGACTTGACGAGGTAGTTGTTTCGGTTCCAGAGATGTTAAGGAATGAGTTGAGACACTTAGTCTCAAGGTTGGAAGCTTAAGTTGAAAATGTTGACCAGATGTTGACTTATGTGTAAACGGCTCCAAAATGGAGTTTTGATGGTTACGATAGTTTCGTTGGATGATTTTGAATTTAGGAGTGTGCCCAAATAATGATTTGGAGTTCCGTAGTTGATTTAGGCTTGAAATGGCAAAAATTGGAAAATTAGAAGTTTGACTAAGAGTTGACTTTGTGGTTATCGGTCTCGGATTTTGGTTCAGGGAGTTGGAGTAGGTCCATTGTGTCATTTATGAATTGTATGTGAAATTTGAGGTCAATTGGGCGTGATTTGATAGGTTTCGGTATCGATGGTGGAAGTTGGAATTCCTTAGCTTTCATTAGGCTTGAATTGGAATGCGATTCGTGTTTTTGATGTTGTTTGATGTGACGTGAGAGATCGAATAAGTTTTTATCGGGTTTTAAAACTTTTTGGTATATTTGATGAAGGTCCTGGGGGCCTCGGGAGTGATTCAGATGGGAATCGGGTTGAAATTTGGACTTGAGAGGAAATCTGGGCTGCTGGTGTCTGGTGTCATCGCACCTGTGGGGTTTTGGTCGCAGGTGAATGGCCGTAGAAGTGAGGAAATGATCGCAGGTCCGGTTTGGGGAAAGCTGAGCAGTGTTCGTAGGTACGAAGGGTTGTCCACACCTGTGAGGTCGCAGATGTGGAGAGGTGTCGCAAGTGCGAGATTGGGAAAAAACACCTGGGGGCGCAGGTGCAGAAGTATATATGCAGATGATGATGCGCATCTGCGCTTGAGAGATCGCAGATGCGGAAGTGGGCTGGAGGTCCTGGATTGTAGAAGCGATGGAAAATCCGCAGAAGCGGGACCGCAGATGCGGTCAAGTGACCCGCAAAAGCGAAAACCATAGGGAGATTATATTAATTCGAGGGTTTGTGATTTTATCATTTTTGGACTTTTCAAACTCAGGCTAAGGTGATTTTTGAGAGGGATTTCGAGGGGTTTCTTGAGGCAAGTCACTTGTGATCATTTTTATTTTGTTTCTCCATTGATTTTCCCACCTAGTTTATGTGTTTTTGAGGTGGAAATTGGCAGTTTGAGGCTAGGGATTTGGAGAATTTAATTTGGGGATTTGAGTGGTGATTTGGTATCAGAATTTGGTAAATTTGGGTATGGTTACACTCATGGTTGAATTGACTTCCGTATTTTGTGACTATTATTGGATTCCAAGACGTGTTCCTGAGGGTCCACTTTTGAGCTGACTTTTTGACTTTTGATTAAGAATATAGTATTTTCTTATGGCTAGATACGAGGCATTTAGAGGTCGATTCGCGAGGCAATAGCTTATTGGAGTAGGTATTTGCATGGTTTGAGGTAATTAACTCTTCTACATGTGGTTTTGAGGATATGAAACCCTGAACTACGTGTTATGTGATTGATGATGAGGTGACGCACATGCTAGGTGACGGGCGTGTGGGCGTGCACCGCAGGAATTGTAACTTGGTCAATTCCATGGAACTGTATAGTTGAATAATCTTGTCGTTACTTGTATTTCACCATGTGCTAGAGAAGTTGAGCTGCCCGTCATGTTAGAAATCATGCTTAGGCTACATGTTGGTACTGTTGGGACCCACAAAGATCGTGTTACATATTGGATTATTTATTTAATTTTCCATTGTGTACTCAGTAACAACTATTATTTGCATATTATATCTCAGTCTTTGTTGTCCTTATGGATTCATTATATCATCATTGTTTGGGTTGATTATCATGATTCTTGTGAGCCCGAGATACTAAAGAGATTGATGACCGAGTGAGGCCGATAGCTTGTTGTGAGGATATTTATGGGATCGGGCTGGACGCCGCAACATGTTTGTTTGAATCATGCCATGGCTGGATTATTATGGCGGTTGGGCTAGAATTTCCCTTCCGGAGTCTACACATCCATAGTGAGTGCAGGTACCTTTTGAGTATGAGTGCGAGTACCGAGCGATTGGGAGGATTCAGTGGCTGTGAGGATGGAGTGACTGTGAGGAATGAGTGATTGTGACGAATAAGCGGCTGTGAGGGTGGAGTGAATGGGAGGACTAAGTGACTGATACTTCGAGAGTATTTATATGATTTCATTACTATTTTTATACTTCAGTTGGCATATATGACTGTCATGTAGATACGGAGATGTACCATACCTTGTTTCAATGGAACTTGACATGATTTACCTTTTTGGGCTTTAGCTGTTAAACTTGAAAGCATGCCTACATTTCTGTACTGTAATCCTGCAATTGAACTGTACCGGTGAAGCTCGTCACTACTTTCAGCCCAATAGTTAGACTTGTTGCTGATTCTCAAAGTTTACTGTCGTTCAGAGATAATCGAGGTAGTTGATAAGTGGGGATTTTGACTACTTATAAGCGACTTTTAGCTTTTGTTTTAGTCCATTTTAATTAAGTTCCCAAAAACTGATAAAATGTGTTAAATTGCAGGAATATTTGAAGATGGACTCCCGAGATGAAATCCAACTCAAAAAGGAGTAATATAAACTCAAGGCCATAAAAGGCACAGAAGCTCAGAAGTGCGGACCACAAAATATCATCTGCTGCCGCAGATGATGAAGAAACGTCCAACAGACCTTTGTGCAAAGTGCGGCCCGTACATGAGTTGTGCGGCTGCAAAAGATGGCTAGGAACAAAAGTTCAGAGAATGTGCATTCCAAGTCCCCAAGAAGTGCGGACCGCACAAGAATTGCTACACGACCGCAGATGTAAAAGTGCGGACCGCAAAGAGCAAGATGCAACTGCAGTTACCAATATGCGGACCACAGAAAGAATGCCTCGCGGCCGCAAATCAGAATTATGCGGCCGCAGACCTCCAGTTCCTATAAGTTGAAGAAATCTGCGGACTGCACATGGTTTAGTGCGACCGCAGAACCACTTGAAGGGAATTTTTGTCCAATATTTCCAAGCCAGTATAAATAGACGAGTTTCACTTTTAGGTCAATTTTTGACATCAGTAGCTACACCAGCTGTTTCTCTTAACCTTTTAGTAGTTTTTCATATTTTGGGATATTTTAACATACGTTTTATCATTTTAATCTTACAATATGAGTTTAATTAGCATTTCGTCTTGTATTTCTTTAAATTAAAGCTCGAGTAGATAGATTTTTACTAGGGTTGTGACACAACCCTAGTGTGTGAACCTTATGGGTGTTTAATTTAATGCTTGTTTATGGTTGAGTGGTTATTATTTTGCCTTGTTCATGCTCTAATTTGTGGAATTAATGGTTGCAAATATTAGTTCATGCCTATTTGACTTAGTCTCTACTTGAGAAAGAGAGACTTAGTCTAGGAAAACTTGGCTAACAACACTATAGGAAAATAGGTCTTTAGCGATGGAAAATTCGGCCGTTAAAACTCCAAATTCGGTCGTTATCAGTCAATTACGATGAGATAAAAACCGATCATCGCCGGTCGTTAGTGCCTCCGTCGTTAAAGGTAAACGATCGAATTTTGATCCCGTCGTAAAAAATCTTTTAACGATGGCAAGGAATCCAGCCGTTATACCCAGATTAACGAGGGGATTTTCCCATTATTATATGTCGTCCCAGTCATTAAAAACTTCACTAACAGTAACTAATTTTCAGTCATTGTTAGTGTTTGGCGACCGGAGTTCCATTCGTTACTTGTATGTACTTTCAACGACATACTTCTTAAAAATCAAAATTATATTTTCCTTCTCTAGTGTGAAATTTTAAGTAACAAATATATTACACACATTCGAAATCATACAAAGAGTGAATTCAATATATTGACATAATAAAATATCTTTTTTAATTATAGAAAACTAATCAAAGTAGCAATAATATCACATCCAATTGCATGATCCTTGTTTTCAATTCCTTAAAGAAAACAAAAAATTACAAAGAAAGTAAAATAGTAGTTTGTACAGATGACGACTACAACTCCTAATAAAATAAAATAGATTTCCCTTGTTCTTCAACAATTCTAGCTGCTTCAACTTGCTCGGAACTATCTTTATGGAAGATTCTTCAAACTTCAGGCCCTTTATCTGTTAAAAAAGGTTCATATTAGTTGAGTAAGAAAACAAGATTTAAGATTGGTAAGTTGCTACCACACAGTAAAATGTAAAACCATGAAGCGAAGATCATCTCAAAATACTATGAACAATCAGTGCTTCTTACAACTACATTACTAAATCCAACATTAAGCGTATCATGAAATGTATTACAAATGCTCGCCAATAGTATAATGGCCACAACATTGGGAGAAAATGATACATATGTTGAAAGTTGTGGTGGAAACTCTTTCTATGTAGCCATAGGAATGTAAAAGAAACAAGGAATTGCAAACCGCAGCCAATCTCTATTAAAATAACTCTAAGCAAGCAAGGTGGATACTCTTCAGACACTCTAGAATCAGGGCAAGGCATGGACTTAAGCATGTTGGGATCACCTGCTTCATTCATTGGGAGGGTAGTATGTACGCGTCCTTACCCTTAACCTGAGAAGGTAGAGAAGCTATTTTTGATAGACCCTCAGCTAAAGAAAGATAAAAAGAAACCATATAAATATCAACAACAACGGCCACTGATAGATATAACAGACACCAAAAATTACATGTAGAAGTTTTTAGTTAGAAGCATATCCGATGCCAGCACATAATACAAGTGAATTTCAGACGTGAAAAAAATTCAATTACACGTAGAAGTTTTTTTGCAAATATTTATTTTTGCAGAGCCCAAATATCGAAAGCTTTTCCCTCATCCCCTTGCTAAAGTCGCACGTTGAATGTATACATGATGTGCATTCTTCAAAGCTGCTCCTATTTCTGCAGATTTTGATTTATGTCAAACATAAAATCGATACCAGTCTAATAAAAAATAAAGTAAAACAAAAAAGTATAACTTAAGAGACCTTGCATCTCTTCAACGTCTTGAGCAAGGGGAGCATCATATTCCATCGAAGCGAAACCAGGGGGCACAAGATTATTAGTATGTGGAAGCTTATTCTGGTCAAAAGTTTTTGAGATGTTATTTTTACTTTCTCCAATCAGAGTTCTCTTTCCAATACTTGTTTTTACAGAGCCCAAAGATCCAAAGTTGTGTCCTCTTCATCTTGCTAAAGTACCAGATTGAATATATGCATGATACATTCTTTGAAGTTGCTCCCATTTCAGATTTCTGAAATTTTGATGGATTCATGTTAACCTAAAATAAATACTGTCGAGCCCCCTTTTTTAACTCCTCCTTTCGGATCGGTCAAGGTTCTTGACATTATTGGGACAACTCGTTTTCTTTTGGGAAAGGGGTATGCAAGGAATCGGAGAGTCGCCACCTAACTAGTTAAGGTGCGTTAGGGCACCTATTAAGGGTCATTTACAAACATAGACATGGATAACCAGATATAGGGTAAGAGCTTAAAATTACTCCAAGGAGAAGGTGTTAGGCACCCCTCAGAGTCCACAATTGTGGTTCCCGGCCAAACAACTTTGTGAATTTAAGCAAGTTAGGCAATTAAAGTTTAAACAAGTTAGGGTTTTGAGAGAATTTGCAGTCTAAGCACACATGTGAAAGTACACTTGAAAAGATTAATGCCTGAAGAGGGTTTTTGAAAGAGTTACAATTTAAACACATATGCAAAGGATAGGGGGAAGTCCTAGGTTATTTATCCTATAGGATCACATCAGTACAATGCCCGGTAATCACTCCACAAATAGGGGCTACATGTGGAATTAGCGCACCGGTCATCATATCCATATCTACCCTTCCCACCCCTTAGCGATTATTAAAGTGAGTTTTATTTAGCGACCTCTATGCGTGCTGTTACCCGTCCCTTCTTAATGGTCCCGGAGGAATTTAGGACCTCTACCTATGGACAATTCTAAACAGACCCCTAAGGTTTAAAGGAGAAAATACTAAGGTGACAAGCAATGACACATAGGGCTTCAACAAATTGAAACAGAAAAGAGAAAATAAGAGGCTCAAGGTTACCTCCGCAGGTAATGCATATAGACAACACGACTCAAACACAAATAAGGGCAATATTATTAAGCAATATCCTAAGATATGATATCTAGATGGGTATCAGAACATAAGAAATATGCAGATTTATTTATAACTCAGAAACAGAGGCCTAACCAGTTTGCCTACTGATTTTAAAATCTGCTAAGCATTAGGCAGCATGCGCAAAGAGGCAGATTTTCAGTTTTAGCAATTTCAATCACCTAAGGATTTCCTAGGCGTAGGACAGTGTATAATAGTTACCAAACTTATTGAAGAAAACTGTTACAAATTGTTTTACCTAAACATGCTTTTCTAGGTGTTGCAAAATACATGATTAGTGTCAGTTGTTTAGAAATAGAGATATGTTTTATGTCATCCGTTATGCATCAATAGTTAACTAGGTGTAGTTGAATGAGTGAGACCTTAAAAATGATATCTAGTACGCACATACAAGGCAGAATGGTTTATATGCAGAGTTCCTAAAAGCAGGATTCCTAAATGCACAACAGGATTACAGAAGTTTCTAGAGCAGGATTTCTAAGTGCATAGAAAAGTTACAGCCTTGTTAGACATGATTTTTACATGAGTAGCAGTTTAATGTTATCATTTACCCTAGGGACAGAATTTCTAAGCGATAGTGAGCATGCCAAATGAGATGCCGAAACAGTATAAAAGACCTAAAGCGTGATATCTAATGTGCATGTATAAGGCAGAGTGATTTATGCAAAATTCCTAAAAGCAGGATTTCTAGATGCTCAGCAGGTTACATCATTAGACATGATCTTAAATTATGCATAGTTTATGTCAACATTGTCATTTATCCTAAAGACATGATTTCTAAGTGATAAAGCAGTATTGTTAAAATGAGATGCTGAGAAACAGTATATATGAAACCTAGGAGGCATGGTATCTAATGCATGATATGCTTTGCACACATTAGTCCTAAACATGAATTCTATTGCGCATAAAAGGAATGTAAACCTAGGAGCATGGTTTCTACCCTTTGATATTTATAACATGTATAGCTACCCTTCCCCTTTTCCACTATCCATCACCAATATTTATTTACAATAAATTATTAAAGACCATTATTGAATGAATTACATAAATAGATAGAAAAATAAGAAGCTATGCTATAGGGAGCCTACTAATAGGCCCAGATCTCCAGAATTCTCAATGCCAAGTGGTGTTTCACAGCCTTTCACATAATCCGGGTGTGTCGGAGTTCCCTAAGGACCTCAAGGGATCCGGGGCAGTGCTCACACCCAGATTTCATAACCACAATTGAGTAAGTGCAGTGTGGAAGGGCCATCTCTAATGCATCAGAGTTCAGAGGGATCTCATAGGGATCCCAATGCAGTCACACATTAGAGGGACAAAACCTAAGGGTCTAAGAGTAGAGTGAGAGTGCTTGACATAGTTTTGAAAAGATTGAGTAGGAAAACAGTTTTTGAAAAGAGACTTGTTCGAGATGAGTTTTGCAGAAACAATAAAAGAATTTATTCAGTGAAAACAGTTTGAAAGGAGTAGGGCAATCAGAACAAACAACATACCAATCTCAAGATCAGAACAACACACATAGAACAAGGAACTTAAGACACATTCATCATCCACAAACAGGGTAATGAGGGATTGGGGACAAGTATAGGGCATGTAAGTGCGAGCACACAATGGATAGAGTCATACATAGATTCAGAAAAGAAATCCTAAGGGGATTTGGGGGTTAAGGTAGCATGCACTTCAAAATTACACAGAACTAAGTACAAGTTATTTTTCCACAGAAGGTTCAGTTCAATAATCATAGAAACCTAGGTAAAGCAGAGTCATAGTAAGGTATACTAAATGGGGTATTACATAAGCATGCTGAGTTCTAAGGGAGGGGATACATAACATGCAAAATGAATAACAATGCAACCAAGTTAAGCACAAACTTCACAGCAAAACCACAAGTAAAAGCATATGAGAAACAGGATGAATTGAAATACCAAAAGAAACATGTTGTTTTTGAGACTTAGACTGAAATTAGGACATACCAGTATAGGAGATAACAAGCACAGAACTAAAAGCAGCCGGCTAATAATAGCAAGTAACCAGAAAGAGAACAGAAGGGAGTATTTGTGTGTAAGAGAGTTTTGAACAGTGTGTGTTCGTGTGTTTGATAATGAAAGACTAAGGTACTTATAGTTTTGAAGTATGCAGAAAATAAGGTAACAAAATAATAGTTCAGCAGTAACTATAGAAGTAAACATCAATTAGAATCAAATTAGTAAAAAGACTTCCTTTAATTAAGGAGTCATACTCAAACGGTAATAAACAATGACAAATAAGGAAAGGAATAATGTAAAGATGATTATAACCCAATAAGGAAGTAGTATAAGTATGGTATAGGTATATCACATGTAAGTATGGCCAAGTTCAGAATTCTACTTAAGGAAAATATGTATCAATTATTTTGACATCAAAATCGTCCATTGAAATAAGGCAAGAAATAATTTATATTCTCGAAATCAGCAAGGAAACCCTCGAGTGAGGTTATAATTACATGAAATCAGTATCAATCAAAGGAAAATATCACACATTCGCGGGATAAGCATGATACAAACAAAGAGAAACAGGAAATCAACATGTCTTAATTAAGGAAATACTCAAGAATCAGTAGAGAACATTATGCCAAATCAGTGAAGTATCAATCATAAAGATTAAAGGATTCACAAAATAGAAAAGATAGCACTGATTTAGCACAACATTATGAGAATAAGCATGTAATAGACAAAAATCAGAACCATAAGAAGACTAGTAAGGTGAAATCATATAAAAGTTAAGGATTTATATAGAACACAGTCTGAATCACAGCATAGACATGATATATGCAGAAGTAATCGAACCCAGAAACCCTAATAGGCAAACATGGGGTAAAATCACAAAATCACAAAGTATTTATGAGAACATAGTAAACATAATAGAACATGTAAACATATTATCACAAACAAACTCAGAACCACAGATTGAAACCAAGAACTTTGGGATTTTTTAACAAAAATGAATCAGACAAAAGGGGGAAAAGCTCACATAAACGTTTAACATGATGAAAATCATAAGATAGTACTAAAACAGAAATAAGAGCGTTTTTTAAAAGGGGTTAAGAACTCTAGTTTCGAAGATGAAAAGTCACTTTAGGAAAATCGGAAAAACCTTTGAAAACACCAAAAATAGCTCATAATAGGCCAAGATCTGTTACAGATCTAAGAAAATCAGAGACTAGTAATTAGGATTTCATAGAGACAACCCAAAGAGAAGGAGAAATGGCTTAGAAACCACTGGTTCTAGCCGGAAATAACAGAATCTTACTCGGACGGCCATGGATGGCCGGAGAATGTCATGAGAGATCATGGGAGGTGAGTGAACCGCCTCTGGTTCTCTTGAAGACCTCAGGACAACATCAACCCGGTGTAGGAGGAGAGCCATAGGCTGGGGGTGGTGGTGAGACCACCATGGCTACCGGCAAAGCAACGGTCGGTGAGGGGAGCTAGGTTTAGCAGGGAGCGTCTTGAGAGAGATGTAACGGCGGAGTGAAGGAGAGAATGAGGGGGGAAGGGGGTAGTCTTAGGGTTTAATTATGGTAATAGGCGATCNCGGTCCAGATTAAACAAGGGGTTGGGCCGAGTGGTTAAGGCATTGGGCCTGGGTATTTGCGTTATTTTAATTGGGTTGGAGATCGGATTAATTTAGGCTATAATTAAAATAAAAATGGCTAGTTGTTAAATACCCAATTAAATTAAATAACGATTTATAAAAATAGCTAATAATTGCGTAAAAATGAATATCATGCATAGAAAATAGTTAAAAATGACTACTTAGTATTTAAAAATACAAATGATTAATTTCTGGATAAAAATAGTGTAAATCATATGATTGGGCTATAATTACAAAGTTATTGCAATTATAGCCAAAAGGTGCCAATTTGGCTGATTATGCAATAATTTGGTCTTAGTAGTGCCCTAAATAATAAATTAAATCGAGGAATGCTTTTGAAATCATTTGTAATGCAATTTTATAATTATTTATTGGAAATAAAATGCTGGATAAATTAAAATAAATTAATAAAAAATATAGGAAAAATATGAAAAAATACCAATTGCTATTAATGCATAATTTTGAGGCTATATATGAAATTTAAAAAATATTTTGAGAAAAAATTGGGTATCAACAAATACCAGAAGAACTTCTTATCAAGTCAACAAGAAGACTTAAACCATTAAATGAAACTCACACACCTAACAAGATTTAAAAGAAACACAAGCCAGGTGATAGCTTATACGCCCTACCAAATATCCGACGGCTACATTGATTTTAATCTCTAGGTGAATTGGAATTCTGCACAATCTTTCAGAAATATCATACACTATTTTTTTAGTTCATTCAACTCAGGTCCTAAACTTCTACTGAGCTTTGCCTATTTTTGAGTTGTCTACTGTCTAAGAGAAATCAGCTATCACATCTAATGTTCCAAGAATATAGTAGTAGCACAAACTGATGAATATGCTAGTGCACGACGTTGTCTCACAAACAGAAGTTTATCTAGTAAACAATTTCTAATTCACTTGTAAGTTACGCGGGGGCTAATTGTCTTTAATGAAGTTCTAGATGGACCATCAATATTAGTTGTAAGTTTGAAATCAACCCATAAGAATTTCTAAATTAAGTAAATGATGAAATATTAATCAGAAACAAAATACTTTCTTTGCTGATTTAAGATAACAACAGCAACCTTTTCTTTTGTAAGGATAGTTATGGGAAAGGGAGAAGAAATACCCCTACTCTCGCACAGTTTTGAAAAACGAGCCGTGTAAGATGTATTTCATTTGCTCCTTAGACGGATATTGATACTAATAGATGAATTTGTAGAAATCTAAATGCAACAACGATCAGAACTTGTAGAAATCTAAATGCAACAGCTCAGGCTTCTAAATGCTTACCAATCACATGATTTAGAAGTGGATAAAGTTTAGGTTATGATCATATTCAAGCTACAATCTAGCAGGACACAAACGATCATGCTTGCAGCTTCACTTAGTCCCATGCTTACAAGATATGGTGCATCTCAGTGGCGGGTAATGCCATTTGGGCTTACAAATAAGCGCCGACGACCTTTTGCACCTTTATGAACAAAATTTTCCATCCTTATCTTGACCATTTCGTGGTCTTCTATCTCGATGACATTGTCATATACAACACTACATTGTACGATCATTGGAGTATCCGAGGAAGGTATTTTAGGTATTGCAGTAGAATGATATGGTAAATCCATATCAGGCAGAACAAATGTCTGTTTGCTCAGGAGGAGGTGCATTTCTCGGGACATGTAATTAGCAACAAGCACTTCGCATGAATGAGACCAAGGTGTATGCAAACAAGAGAGATCATCCTAGGCCGTGAAATTAATTATTACAGAAGATTCATTCAAGATCATTCTGCCAAGACAACAACAGTACCGACTTGAAGAATAATAAGTCGTGCATATGGACAGAGTGTCAAACAGGTTTCAATGGCTTAATGGTTGAGGTTATGATGTTCAGGATGCACACTGTACATCTGACTTTGGCACCAGATGGGTATTGATGCAAGAAGCACATCCTATTGCATTAGAGAGACGGAAGCTTTATGACATCGAGCGGCGCTATACAGTATTACAGAAGGAAGCGATTTAGAGACACTGTCCCTTTCCAAACACCTTTTAAGCCCTAAAATCAGTTTGGGACATTCACTTGCCAAAAGTTTCAAGAGCAAACTATACTGGAGGGAATCCCAACACCTTAAACTTGCCTTCCACCCCTTCACTACTATAAGGAATTATATGAACTCGAGCTCTAACGATATTATAGAAAGGAAGGATAACAAGAGCTTTCCTCTTGATTGGATTTAAAGGTTAGGGATAAGCACACCTTATAAGTAAATAAAAAGCAAAAACAATGGCCACACTCGCTTTTAATTCATAAATACTCACCAAGAAAGCCACATTACTGAATCTAATTTTACGGTATTTCTCCTCATCTGGATTCATTGCCCCATTCTTATCATAAGTTAGTAGTGTGTTGGAAGAGCTCTTGACTTTGGTCTCATCATCCTAGTCCACCAAAGGAAAATCAACAAAAAATCAGTTTAATACAATAAAAGATTGAAAGGACAATTCGTTCAATTGTGGAACAAAGCCACACAAACTAATAGAAGACTCGAATAATAGGCCATCTCAGTTCCTAAGTGTGTGTGTTGTTGGAAGACCCTTGTTATCGTATACTTCAAAAACTTCAGCGTTTTATTAAAGGTCCACTAGAGCCCTTATGGCTCTAACTATGACTATGATAAAGAAGAGAAAGTTTGACGTAAAATAGCAGAAACATTACCATGTGGTTCTGTTAGATAGTCCGGAGGCACTTACTCATCTACTCTGCCTTTGTAGCTGGGCTGACTGGCAATGAACTCTACAATATTAATTTAAAAGGCAACTTGAGTAGGGACAATCATGTCTGAATTTGATCAAAACCATATCCACAGATTTCAACAGCATAAATGCACACCTTTTCTTCCTCCAAAAGAGGTCTTAAAAGTTTTGCGAGAGCTAACTATTAGTTCCAGTTATCTTAGAAAAGAAAGAAGCAAGAGACCTAAGGAAATAAAATACTAACAACATGCACGATAAATGTCAAAAACCTTCATGAGTTTTTTTCCTTTTTATTTGTGTAGAATTATCCAAATTTTCCAAATCATCATCCTTTTCTTGCAAAATGTCAAAAGTATCACGAGGTAGAACTTTTCTTGCAACATGCAAGCCTTTATTTGAAGGATCTTCGACATAAAAAACTTGTAATGCTTGGTTTGCTAATACAAATGGCTCATTAGTTTTCAATAATCGCTGACGGTTAACTCTCACAAAGCCATATTCATCCATTTTAACTCCCTTTTCTTGATCATACACATCAAACCACATACATCTAAATAAGATCACTCTTTTCCCCCAATAAATTGCAATTCAAGAATCTCCGTAAGTTCTCCATAATAATCAATATTTTATTCTCTTCCTCTGTCTCACCAACTACAACCACCCCGTAGTTTTGAGTTCTCAAACCCCTGTCATAGTCTTCCACATGAAACCTATATCCATTAGTAATGTAAAGGCGTCTCACATATGGCAGAGGACCACGTGACAAAGTGAGCAAATCTTCCATTTTCTTACTGTTATCACATTTGTACAATTCAACAACCTACCAAAATCAATTATATAATTTAATTAGCAAATACTATATAAATTATGTTTCAATGTATAACAATAGTATATAACTAGTACTAACCTTTTTTTTAACCATCTAATGAACTCCCTATCTGAATGTTTTTGAGAGGTTTCACCTTGAATTTGTGAAAACTCTCTACAAGAAATTAAAGAATAACATATCATTTTAATTGAAATCATGGATAAAGTATAAGTGAATTAGTATGTTGAGTCAATACTTACTCGAGAAATGATTGAATTTCATCACAGTTCTTCAAAATATAAATATGTGCTTGCTCTAATTTATCTGGATTAAGTTTGTCTAATTTTCCAGCTCTCTTAATTCTTTTCCAGGTTGACAAAAAACTGTTAAACCAACATTAGATTCAATAAAACCACCATCATAGTTCCGCTCAAGGAGATTAAACTTTATTTCCATTGTGTGCAAATACCTTGAACATAAAGTCAAACATTCAGTTGCCAAATATCCCTCCGCGATAGAACCTTCTGGGCAAGCCCTATTACCAACTAAACATTTTAAAAAGTATGTCCATCGCTCCACCGGATACATCCATCGATATTGAATAGGTCAAGCAATCATAGCCTCATTAGCTAAATGGATCGGCAAATGCACCATCACATCAAAAAATGAAGGAGGGAATACCTTTTCTAACTTGCACAGAGTTGTAGGAATTTGAGCTGCTATCTGTTCTAACTCATCCATTCTTATTTTTTTTTTCTCCAAGCAAGTTGAAAAATAAAGACAACTCAATAAGAGGTTTACATACAGATTTGCAAAGCATACCACGTATAGCAAGTGGAAGCAAATGTTGTAGAAGAACATGACAATCATGACTTTTAGGCCTGAAATTTTACGACCTTTGGTGTTGACACACTGAGTTATATTTGATGAATATCCATCTGGAACCTTTAAGTTCTTTAAAAAACTGAAAAATCTGTTCTTATCTTCAGGAGATAAAGTGTAACATGTTGTTGATAGCTTATATTTATCCCCATTTTTAATTGGATGCATTTATTTCCTTATATTCATTGCTTGCAAATCCAATCGAGCTTTTATGGTATCTTTGGTTTTTCCTTTGATATTTAAGATTGTTCCCAAAATATTATCACATACATTTTTCTCAATATGCATCACATCTAAATTATATCTCAATAATAGAGTTTTCCAATAGGGAAGATCAAAGAAAATACTCTTCTTATTCCAATTATCACTCCCACTCTCATGCGATATTTTAGGCTTCTTCTTAGGATCTTTTGTTAGTGGTAAACCATCTAAATCAGCCACTTGATCAAGTATATCCTCACCTGATAAACTTTTGGGTGGTAGTCTTCGCTCCTTAGTGCCATCAAATGACTCTTTATCATTCCTCCATTTGTGATTATGAGGAAGAAAGCGTCTATGACCCATATAACACTGCTTTTTATCATTTTCTAACCTAATTGAGGAAGTTTCTTTATTGCAACATGGGCAAGCTAATTTTTCTTTTGTACTCCATCCAGATAAATTTGCATAGGCCAGAAAGTCATTAATGGTCCATAATAAAGCTGCATGAAACATAAAGTTCTATCTAGTTGACGCATCAAAGGTCTCCACTCCAGTTTCCCATAATTCCTTAAATTCATCCATCAAAGGCTGAAGATAAACATCAATTGCGTCTCCCAGACTTTCAGGACCATGAATAAGCATCAACAAAATAAAATTCTCTTGCTTCATACATAGCCAAGGTGGTAAAGTATAAGGAATAAGTACAACATGCCAAATGCTATACGGAGTTCTAGAACTTCCAAATGGTTGAAAACCATCACTAGCAAGTCCAAGTCGAACATTACGAGGTTCAACGGCGAAAGATTGGTGAAGTTCATCAAACTTTTTCCATGCCATTGAGTCATCTGGATACCTCATTATTCCATCGTCAACTCTTTTGCCATGATGCCATGTCATTAAAGATGATATCTTTAAGGTCATAAACAATCTTTGGAATCTTGTTCGAAGTTGATGATATGTGCGGGATGGATCATCCATGGACATGGATCGTGTCCGAGTATTGTATTTCCGGAGATGGATCTTCTCCGTGGGGCTGGATTGGCCTTTTCCTCAGTACCGAGTGACTACGGTCACCGGGACTATGTACATTCCGGGATGGACCTTCCCTAGGCCTGAGAGCCATATACGGTGCTGAGTGGACTGCTGAGTGAGGGTTGTGAGAACTATGTGCATTCTACACAGGTTTCATATAGTTATATGATTAGGGCTGTTCATTTGGATCGGATATCCGAAATCCGAACCGATCCATTCACGTTCGGATTTCGGATTTCGGATTGGACCGGATTTCGGATTGTGTTTATAAAATTTTTGGATTTCGGATCGGATTCGGATTGGTATATTTTAATCCGATCCGATCCGAAATCCGAAATTATTAGGTAATGTATAAATACTATACTTTAATTTCGGATAGTCAGTACTTTCTTTACATCTTCCTCCAAGTTATTACCTTTACAATTGCTAGAGTTAGCTATATTGGCGCCATAGTACTCTCATAATTGTATAAACATGAATTTTTCTTAATGCATTGCCTCTTTTACAAAGAAAATATACATATTAGTTTGCAACATTGAGGCATTTACGATCCGAAATCCGATCCGATCCAAACTTTAAAATCCGAATCCGATCCGATATAATTCGGATCGGATTCGGATTGCATTTTCTAGAATCCGAAATCCGAAATCCGAATCCGAAATGTGCTAAATCCGATCCAATCCGATCCGTGCACAGCCCTATATATGATGGCATGTAGTATACTGGGCATACTTGGCATACTTGGCATATCTCATTTATTTTCTGATAAAGTGTTAGCATGTCTAATTTCTATACGATGTCTATTGTAAATGCTGAGGTTTAGTCCGTCACTACCTCTCAGCCCATAGTTTGGGTTCGTTACTTCTGAGTTGGTATACTCACGTTACCCCCTACATCTTGTGTGCAGATCCAGGTACATCGAGACCCGATAGTGGTTACTGATCAGCTATCAGAGTTCCATCAGAGTCGTCGAGGTAGCAGCTGTGAACAACTAATTTTTGACCACACCCAAATTCTATACTATTTTTGGTGTAAATATTTCTTTTTAGGTCTAGTCTTAATATCTTAAACTTTGATTTTGCTCTTAATAGGTTTTATTTGTTTCTTTGTATAAAAAAAAAAACTAAAAAAAAAAATCACATTCTTAGAGTATAAATAGTATTCCTAAATTAA
>ML288564.1:39428-72558 GCA_005239495.1 Nicotiana undulata
ATATATATATATATATATATTAATTTTTTATTAACCCCATTATCCCCACTTTTCTAGCCTAACTCCCCACTCTTTATACCACCACTCACACATCCCCTATTAACTTACCCATGATCTTCCCCCCACTTCACAAGAAAAAAAAACTACTAAAATCATTTCTTATAAATACAAAAGTGAGACAAAGGGGCTGGAAAAAGAAAAAAGAAAGGGAACGAAAGAAAAAGGGGGTTTCCTTCTTCAAAATAGCAGCAGCCTCAAACCTCATCTGGAGCACATCACCAACGGCCTCCTTCACCAAAAACCAGCTTCCTCACCCATTTCGTCGCCAACAGTCCGGTGACAGCCAAAAAATAGTCCGAAATAGCTCCTAAAAACACTGCCAGCTTGACTGCAAAAAGCCTCTCTTTAAACCTCAAAACAGAAGTCGCCGGCAAGTCCGATTTCCTCGTCTGAAATCGCCGTTCGGAAGCTACAGTCGTCGGTTCCGGGTGGAGTCGCCGACGAAGTTCTCTGTGCCCGTTCTGGCTTGTTCTCTCGTCGAGCTTACATCGTTGTATTCATATTCATGTATATAAAAGTTTCAAACTTTGCAAATAGTAGTTGCTTCGTACCGGCTTCTGATTTTGCTCATATTTAGAAAGATAAATGTCTTTTGCTGCATACAGGTCCGTTTCTCGGTTTATTTTGTTCTTCCATGCCCTTATTAGCTTGTTAAATAGTGTGAAGTGCCTTTAGTTACGAAATGCATCTGAAAACTATTTGTTTGCTTCTGTTACGTACAAAGCATGAAAAGGTTCTGTTACGTACAAAGCATGAAAATGTGATTTCATCTTCAATTAATTTATTATTAGGTATGTCTTAAATGGTATCTCTTAATCAATTTGTTGTTTCAGTTTCTTTCTTTGCCTTTCTTGTATTTTTTTTTGTTTTAAACCTTTTGTTGTATCATATGTGGTTGGCCTCAAAATTATCTCAAACATGAAAGAAACAAATCATGAATATCCGTAGGAAATATTCGCGCAATTTAATCTATCATCGTGATTGTGTACACGTTTGCGTGACATAATTTTGATTTTAAAAATAAATTTAGGTACGCGTTCGGACAAACATTTTAATATTAATGAAGCGTGATAAATTGTGTACACGTACGCGTGACATGATTTAAGCGTGGATTTTTTAAATAAAACCAAGGTACACATTCACGTGACTTTGGCCAAATAATTTTGATATTAAGGGTTATTAATTGTGTACACGTACGCCTGACATGATTTTTAACGCACTAAATAAAATGAGTATACGCATGCGTAACTCGCATTAAGGTAAGTTCTTTAGATAAATCGAATAATTTAATAGCGGTAAAAGGATAAATACACATAGGTCCTAAAATGACTAATTAGGTTAATTAAGCCAGGTATGATTAAAGAGACCGTGCTAAAATCACGGAATTCGAGAATGCCTAACACCTTCTCTCGGGTTAACAGAATTCCTTACCCGGTCTTCTGGTTTCGCAGACTTTAGAACATAGTCAAATTTCCTCGATTTGGGATTTAAAAATAAACCGGTGACTTGGGACACCATAAATTATTCCAAGTGGCGACTCTGAATAAATAAATAATCTCATTTCGAATAATGTCACTTTAATTGGAAAACCTCCTTTATCCCACCCGGACGGGAAAAAGGAGGTGTGACAGCAGCTGGCGATCGCGACCTCGTCTTCTCCTTCCTTATCTTCCTGTTGCACTTTCATTATTACGAACTACATTTTCTATTTCCCTATTTTGAAATTTTTATATTGTAGTAGCTCGTGACTGAGTGACACTAGATCAGGGGTTAGATTTTGAATTGTGCTTTAATATTTTTTAAACTTTCAAATGGATTATTATCAATATTTTGCTTCTAAATTTATAAATTTATGGAAAATAAACTTAGATTTAACGAAATGTGTGGCTTGCCTGATTCTACAACAGGCACCATCACGACTAAGGATTTGGGGTCGTGACAAGTTGGTATTAGAGCTCTAGGTTATGTAGGTCTCACCATTCACGAGCAATTTTAGAAGACTCTTACGGATCGGTACGGAGACGTCTGTACTTATCTTCGAGTGGCTACATAACCCTTAGGAAAAATCTCACATTCTTGAATTCTGTCGTGCGAACCTGTTGATTCCTGAAACTAAATTTATGTTGTTTTCATTCTCTCACAGATGGTGAGGACTCATGCTACCAATCGAGGTGATCAGACACCAGATGGACCAGCAAGAGGTCGAGGCCGTGGCAGAGTGAGGGATGAAGCCCGTGCAGTACTTGTGGACCCTCCTACTATTCAAAACCAGCTCCCCGCCGTTGAGATTCCAGCGGGACAGGCTTAGGCACCGGCAGTGCCTATTGTGATTCCGGGTATCCAGGAGACTCTTGCTCAGATTCTGACTGTGTGCACCAGTCTTGCACATGCAGTCACTATGTCTACTACTCTCTCTACCTCTCAGGCCGGGAGAGGCACTCAGACTCCAGTTGCCCAGACACCTGAGTAGGTTACCCAGGGGATTCAGACACCGGGAGCAGCTCCAACCCAGCCGGTTTTCCCAGCCCAGGATTATGTGGTCCCAACTTTGGCAGATGATGAGCAGCGCATGTTGGAGAGATTTAGTAGACTTCAGCCTTCGACTTTCAGTGGTACTGAGGGCAAGGATGCCCAAGGCTTCTTGGACAAGTGTCAGACATGTTGATGCAACGCCCCTTACCTGGCATCAGTTCTCTATTCGCTTCTTAGAGAAGTATGTACCACATTCCCGCACAGAAGAGCTGCATAGGGAGTTTGAGCTGTTGCGCCAGGGGGACATGACCATGACGCAGTACAAGATGAGGTTCTCCGAGTTAGCTCGTCATGCCATTTGGCTAGTTCCCACAGATAGGGAGAGGATCAGGAGGTTTGTTGATGGCCTCGCTTATCAGCTTCGGATTTTTCTGACCAGGGATAGGGTATGTGGCGCTTCTTTTGAGGAGGTAGTTGACATAGCCCAAGATATTGAGTCAGTTCTCCACCAGGAGCGAGTAGAGAGGGAGGCCAAGAGGCCTCGAGGAGCTGGTAGTTATGGTGGTGTTCATTCAGGAGGTCAGCTTCAGCATAGTAGAGGCCGTTCATTTAGGCCTCCTCAGCCAGCCTGCCCAGCCTATGGTGGTGCTTCATCGAGGCATGGCCCCTGCAGCTCTTATCCGGGTCGTTCTTCATTCAGCGCTCTTCCAGCCCAGAGTTCATCTCGGCCACCATCAGTTCAGGGTTCCTCGTCGCATGTTTTTTCTGGTAGTTATTCTGGTTTTAGGGGTTCCCTTCAGTCCCCACCGTCGTTTGCCGAGAGAGGTTTCTTTGAGTGTGGTGATCCGGGTCATATCAAGAGGTATTGTCCCCATCTTTCGGGTGGTTCATTCCAGCAGAGGAGCCACCCTTCAGCTTCAGCATCAGTTACTACACCACCCACCCAAGCAGCTAGGGGTGGGGGTCAGTCAGCTAGAGGCCGTCTTAGAGGGGGAGTTTGATCGGGTGGAGGTCATGTTGGTTTTTATGCACTCCCAGCTAGACCAGATGCTATGGCCTCAGATGCAGTGATTACAAGTATTGTCCCAGTCTGTCACCGAGATGCTTCGGTCTTATTTGATCCTGGTTCCATGTATTCTTATGTTTCATCATACTTTGCCCATTTTATGGATATGCCCCGTGAGTCCCTAGTTACATATGTTCATGTGTCGACTCTGATGGGCGATACTATTATTTTGGACCATGTGTACCGGTCGTGTATGATATCTATTGGGGTCTGGAGACCCGAGTGGATATACTATTACTTAGCATGGTTGACTTTGACGTGATATTATGCATGTACTGGTTATCTCCGTGTCTTGCGGCTCTTGATTGCCACACTAAGACCGTGAACTTAGCGATGCCAGGATTTCCGAGAGTTGAGTGGAGAGGTTCTGTTGAGTATGTGCCTAGTAGGGTGATTTCCTACCTAAAGTCCCAGCGTATGGTAGAGAAAGGGTGTTTGTCATATTTGGCTTTTGTGAGGGATGTCAGTGTTGAGACTCCCATTATTGATTTTGTTCCTATGGTTTGTGATTTTCCAGACGTGTTTCCTGCTGACCTACCAGGCATGACACCTGACAGGAATATTGATTTTGGTATTGATTTGGTGCCGGGCACTCAGCCTATCTCTATTCCACCGTATCGTATGGCACCAGCGGAGTTGAAGGAATTGGAAGAGCAGCTTCAGGAACTCCTAGATAATGGGTTCATTTGGCCTAGTGTGTCACCTTGGGGTGCACCGGTGTTGTTTGTAAAGAAGAAAGATGGTTCCATGAGGATGTGTATTGATTACAGGCAGTTGAACAAGATTACAGTAAAAAATAAGTATCCTTTGCCTCATTTTGATGATTGTTTTGACCAGCTTCAGGGAGCTAGGGTGTTCTCTAAGATTGATATGAGATCCGGGTATCATCAGCTGAAGATTCAGGATTCTGATATTCCCAAGGCAGCCTTTAGGACCCGTTATGGTCATTATGAGTTTATGGTGATGTCTTTCGGGCTGACCAATGCCCCCGCAGCGTTCATGCATTTGATGAACAACATGTTTCAGCCGTATTTGGATTCCTTTGTTATTGTGTTCATTGATGACATCCTGGTATATTCTCGTAGCCAGGAGGAGCACAATCAGCATTTGCGAGTTGTATTCAGAGATTGAGGGAGGAGAAACTTTATGCAAAGTTCTCCAAGTGTGAGTTTTGGCTTGGCTCAGTAGCTTTCCTGGGGCACGTGGTGTCCAGTGAGGGTATTCAGGTTGATCCGAAGAAGATAGAGGCGGTGCAGAGTTGGCCCAGACCGTCCTTAGCTATAGAGATTAGGAGTTTCCTTGGTTTGGCGGGGTATTACCATGGCTTTGTGGAGGTATTTCTTCTATTGCTTCGCCCTTAACCAAATTGACCTAGAAGGGTTCTCCATTCAGGTGGTCGAATGAGTGTGAGGAGAGCTTTCAGAAGCTCAAGACTGCATTGACCTCAGCTCCAATACTAGTATTGCCATCAGCTTCAGGTTCTTATACCGTATATTGGATGCCTCGAGGATAGGCATTGGTTGTGTTTTGATGCAGGATGATAGGGTGATTGCCTACGCCTCGTTACAGTTGAAGACTCACAAGAAGAATTATCCCGTACATGATCTCGAGCTGGAAGCCATTGTTCACGCCTTAAAGATTTGGCGTCATTATTTGTACAGTGTGCATTGTGAGGTTTTTACTGATCACCGTAGTATGCAACATTTGTTTAAGCAGAAGGATTTGAATTTGAGTCTGAGGAGATGGTTGGAGCTTCTCAAGTACCATGATATCACTATTCTATACCATCCAGGAAAGGCCAATGTAGTGGCCGATGCCTTGAGTCGCAGATCAGAGAGTTTGGGGAGTCTAGCATATCTCCCAGCAGCAGAGAGACCATTAGCACTTGATGTTCAGGACTTAGTAGGTCAGTTTGTGAGATTGGACTTATCAGAGCCTCACTGGGTGTTGGCTAGTATAGCTTCCATGTCTTCTCTTTATGACCGTATCAGAGAGCGCCAGTATGATAACCCGCACTTGCTCGTTCTTCAGGACAGGGTCCGACGAGGTGATGCCAGGGATGTAGTTATTGGTGATGATGGGGTTATGAGGATGCATGGTCGGATTTGTGTGCCCAATGTAGTTGGGCTTCGAGAGTTGATTCTAGCAGAGGCCCAAAGCTCGCGGTATTCCATCCATCGGGGTGCCGCGAAGATGTATCAGGATTTGCGACAACATTATTGGTGGAGGCGGATGAAGAAGGATATTGTGGAGTTTGTAGCTCGGTGTCTCAACTGTCATCAGTTCAAGTATGAGCACCAGAGACCAGGTGAGTTCCATCAGAGGTTGGATATTCCAGAGTGGAAGTGGGTGCGAATCACCATGGACTTTGTAGTTGGACTTCCACAGACTTCGAGGAGGTTCGATGCTATATGGGTTATCGTGGATCGGTTTACCAAGTCCACACACTTCATTATTGTTAGTACTACATATTCTTCGGAGCGGTTAGCTGAGATTTACATCCGGGAGATTGTCCGGTTTCATGGTGTCCCAGTTTCTATCATTTCTGACAGAGGTACTCAATTCACATCTCAGTTCTGGAGGTCCGTGCAGAGAGAGTTGGGTACTCAGGTTGAGTTGAGCACAATGTTTCATCCTCAGAATGACAGGCAGTCAGAGCGCACTATTCAAATTTTGGAGGACATGTTGCGTGCCTGTGTCATTGATTTTGGGGGTTCATGGGACCAGTTTCTGCCACTCGCGGAGTTTTCTTATAATAATAGTTACTAGTCGAGTATCCATATGGATCCGTATGAGGCTTTATATGGGAGGAGATGTAGATCTTCGGTTGGTTGGTTTGAGCCGGGTGATGCCAGGCTATTAGGCACAGATTCGGTTCAGGATGCGTTGGATAAGGTGAAGTTGATTTAGGAGCAACTTCGCACGGTGCAGTCTAGGCAAAAGATTTATGCGGATCGGAAGGTCCGGGACGTGTCCTTTATGGTTGGAGAAAAGGTTCTACTGAAGGTGTCACCCATGAAGGGTGTTATGTGATTCGGGAAGAGGGGCAAGTTGAGTCCCCGGTTCATTGGGCCTTTTGAGGTGCTTCAGAGGGTTGGAGAGGTGGCTTATAGACTGCTTTTCCACCTAGCTTATCGAGTGTTCATCCGGTGTTTCATGTTTCTATGCTCCGGAAGTATGTTGGTGACCCGTCCTATGTTTTAGACTTCAACACGGTTCAGCTTGAGGGTGATATGTCATATGACGTAGAGCTAGTGGCTATTTTGGGTCGACATGTCAGAAGGTTGAGGTGTAAAGATATAGCTTCGGTAAAGGTGCAGTGGAGAGGGAAGCCGGTGGAGGAGGCCACCTGGGAGACCGAGCGGGAGATACATAGTAAATATCCTCACTTATTCGAGACTCCAGGTATGTTTCTAGACCCGTTTGAGGACGAATGTTTGTTTAAGAGGGGGAGAATGTAACGACCCAGCCAGTCGTTTCGTGAGATTTTATCCCCGTTTCCTCTGTTTCAGCTTTGTTATATGTTAGTTAGCCTAGTTATGCTGTGTGTGGTCGGTTGGTTCGGGTTCGGAGTGGTCGTGGTGAGAATTGAGGCACTTAGTCTCCTAAATGAACTTTATAGTTGGAAAAGTCAACTGGCGGTTGAATTATAGGTGAACGACCTCAGAGTGTGGATTTTATAGCTCGTATAGCTTCGTTAGATGATTTTGGACTTAGGAGTGTGTTTAGAATGTGAATTTGAGGCCCGAAGTAGAATTAGGCTTGAATTGACGAAATTGAGTTTTCGGCAATTTCCAGTCGGCAGTGGAAAGTAGGCTATCGAGGTCTCCATTCCGGAAGTTGGAGTAGGTTTGTAGTGTAATTTTGGATATGTGCGCAAATTTTCAGGTCAATCAGATGTGTTTTGGGGTGGTTTCGACATCATTGGCAAAATTTAGAAATCTCAAAGTTCATAGGCTTGAATCCGATGTGATTTTGGTGTTTTGGCGTTGTTTTGGGTGTTTTGAAGGTTCGACTAAGTTTGAATGGTGTTATGGGGTGTGTTGGCATGTTTGGCTGAGGCCCCGAGGGCCTCGGGTGTGTTTCGGGAGGTTAACGGATCAAGTTTGGATGTTGGAAAGTTGCAGATTTTTGCTGGTGTTCAGGTCTGGTTTTCTTCTATGCGATCGCAGGGGTATGTATGCAATCACATAGTCTTGTTTGAGGCAGCATGTTATTTTTTCTATGTGACCTCTTTTGGGGAGGCTACCATCGCGTGGGGCTGGGAGCATGTGCTATGCGATCACGTGTGAGGATTGTGCGATCGCATAGGGAGTGAGGCGCGTGTGGTGGCTGTGTGTTAGCTCTGTGCGAACGCGTGGTCCAGGGCTGCGATCGCGTAAGAGAGAGCGGGGCAGAGCTTCGCGAATGTGTGGCTTTTCACGCGAACACACTGAGGAAATAAGGGCGCCAGGGTAGTGTATTTAAAAAGCCATATCCACGACCCTTAGCCATTTTCACCATATTTGGACGGATTTGAAGCTTTTGAGAGAGATTAAAGAGGGAATCAAAGGGAAAACACTTGGAGGTAAGATTTTTGACTTCATAACTCGATTCTATGTTGGTTTCTAAGTAATTAAACCTGAAATTAGTGGGATTTAAACCCAAAATTGGGGAAGTTAGGGCATGGGAAATTAGAGACTTTAATTGAAAAATTGAAAGGGCAATTGTAATTCGATTTTGATGTTCTTGGTATGTACAGACTCGTGGGAGGATAAGGATTCCGGTTTTGTTATTTTTATCGAATTTTCGAGATGTGGGCCTGGGGGTCGGGTTTTGCCAATTTCGGGATTTTTGGGTAATTTTGATAATTTTCGAATGAGCTTCGTTCCTTGGCATATAATAATGATATTAATCTAATTTTTGGTATATTTGGAGCACTCGGAGTCCGAGTCTAGAGGCATAGGCACTGTGGGCTAAGAGTTTAGCCGGTTTTGAGGTAAGTAACGTTTCCAAACATGGTTCTGAGGGTTCGAAACCCCGGACTATATGATATTTGACTATAATTGAGGTGACACACATGCCAAGCTACGGGCGTGCGGACATGCACCGAGTAATTTGTGGCCTGGCCCATCCCATGGCACCGTCTAGTAGCTATTACCGATTGATATCCGCACTTCTATTAATGTGGTAAATATGATTATGTTAGAAATCATGTTAAGTACAAATGCTAAGGCTTCACGCCAAAAATACCGAGACCCGAGTGGTCATCTATTACTGTCTCATTATGTGACTATTTGATTTCATATACTCAGTCCTGTCATACCATATTTTTTCATGCCTCAGTCTCAGAAATTATTAATTGTACGCAATGGGCTGATTTATGCATCTGTGAACCATGTGAGCGAGACTGGAGTGTTATGACTAAGTGAGGCCGAGGGCCTGTATTAGTCAGTTATGAGATCGGACTGCACACCGCAGCGATCCTCTGATCATGCCTTCGTTGGCTTGATATAACGCTTGGGTTTATAGGAGCCCCTCAGGAGTCTTTACACCCCTAGTGAGCGCATTGATATTGAGGGATGGATCTTCCCTGGACATGGACCTTGTCCGAAGTTGATGATATATGAGGGATGGATCGTCCCTGGACATTGATCGTGTCCGAGTGTTGTATTTCCGGAGATGGATCTTCTCCGTGGGGTTGGATTGGCCTTTTCCTCTGTACCGAGTGACTATGATCACCGATGACTATGTACATTCCGGGATGGACCTTCCCTGGGCCTGAGAGCCATATACGGTATTGAGTGGACTGCTGAGTGAGGGTTGTGAGAACTATGTGCATTCTACACAGGTTTCATATAGTTATATGATGGCATGTAGAGTATACTAGGCATACTTGGCATATCTCGTTTATTTTCTGATAAACTATTAGCATGTCTAATTTCTGTACGCTGTCTATTATAAATTCTGAGGTTTAGTCTGTCACTACGTCTCAGCCCATAGTTTGGGTTCGTTATTTCTGAGTTGGTGTACTCACGTTACCCCCTGCACCTTGTGTGCAGATCCAGGTACATCAGGACCCGACATGGTTACTGATCAGCTACAGAGTTCCATCGGAGTCGTCGAGGTAGCAGCTGGCGATCGCGACCTCGTCTTCTCCTTCCTTATCTTCCTGTTGCACTTTCATTATTATGAACTATGTTGTCTATTTCCCTATTTTGACATTTTTATATTGTAGTAGCTCGTGACTGAGTGACACTAGATTCGGGGTTGGATTTTGAATTGTTCTTTAATGTTGTTTAAACTTTCAAATGGATTATCAATATTTTGCTTCTAAATTTATAATCTGGAAAATAAACTTAGATTCAACGAAATGTGTGGCTTGCCTGATTCTACGACACGCCATCACGATAAGGATTTGGGGCCGTGACAGGTTCCTCCTCATGAAAATCATCACCATCAGTGTTCGTATTATCGACATCAAAATCAGGGTATAAATCTCTTAGGATCCCATGTATTTCATCCTCACCATCAGCTCTTCCAATGTCATCATCTTCTACATCTTTAGGAGTTGATTGTGGCTCACCTAACTTTTTCCCGTGGTGATACCAAAAAGTATAATTTTGAATTATTCCATGTACTATTAAATGTGACTTAACCATCTCACGTGTTCCCGAAGATGTATTACAACATTTGATACATGGACAACGTATTACACACGCTTCACTTAATCTTGTAAAAGAAAAATCCAAAAAGCTATCCACCCCAAGCTTGTAAGCATTACCAAGTCGGTCACAGACAAGTTCCATCCATTTCTTATCAGGTGCCATAATCTGGTACATGTGTAATATATATGTATATATGATTAAAATATATGTATTATCTAGAAGTAAACATATATTCAACAAGCCAACAAATAATGAAACACTTCAACTTATATTTAGTACAAATGTATATTAAAGCAAAATCGATAATAGTCATGGTATCAACATTTAAATCCCTAATCCAGATTGAAAAATCTAAAGTAAAAGCAAACAGAGGTTACATATGTGAGCTTTCTAAAGTATCACAACCACGATCAATGCTTTAGAAACAAAACAATCATCATCTAACAACTTTTACAATAATGAATACAAACATCACTAAGAAATATAATAGAAACAGAACAATGATCATATAACAACTTCTATTTTCTGGGTTTGAAATTAAAGGTCTAATTAAGAAATTTAGCTCAAATTTATTTAGCCAGAACATCATCTTCTAGGTAAGATAAGAAAACAATACTTATTCATTAAATTAAACAGCAAAGAACTTTTCAAAGAACTAGTCAAATAATTTTTCTCTTCTGCACTAATTATTAACAATAACAAAAGGCAATAATTTTTTATTTAAAAAATACAACATCAGGCCTTGCAGGAGGAAGCAGAGCAGCAGACGCGTGCAGCTACCTCGCAAATCTCCGAGAAGTCTCTGGAACAGATGGACAACTCACTCTGCCCTAACACCTGGATCTGCACACAAGGTGCAGGGAGTAATGTGAGTACGCCAACTCAGCAGTAGTGAAAATAAATCAGGTCTGAGCAGTAAGAAACAAATAAAGTAAAATCATCATTTCACAATAAGCACAATTTTTCTTTCCAACAGTGTATACGTTAAATCTTCACGCTTAAAAAGCCAATTTCAGTAAAAATCCTTTGAAAAGTGTAATTTCCCACAAATTTCAAAAAAAATGTCAAAGACGTTTAGTGTAAAAATGATATGAATCATAAGTAGCCACTCGGGCAAAATCATGAATAATAAACCGCCCCTCGAACATAACATCATTAAGAATCAGTCCCTCAGCATGTCTCACAATCACTAATAATCAGCCCCTCGGGCAACCTCACAACCACTCATGCCTCCCAATCACTCGTCACTCGGCACTCGACACTCGCACTCAGTAGGTATCGGCGCTCACTGGGGGTGTATAGACTCCGGAGGGGCTCTTACAACCCAATCGCTAATGTCAAGCCATCTCGTGGCATTAATCACTCTGGCACTTGGCCTACAATAACATGCTGTGGCGTACAACCCGATCCAATATCATATCCTCACTATCAAGCACTCGGCCTCACTCAGTCACCAGAAACCTCTCAAAAAGTCGCTCGGGCTATCAGTAAAACGGGGTACTCGACCCCAAAATATCATTTTAAATCACAAAATAATGTAAATAAGACTGAGTTTTGAAATCAGTTAAACATAATATGACTGAGTGTAAATCATGCATCAACACAGTGAGGAATAGTAGTAAATAGCCCCCAAGGGGTCCAAACAGGTCGGCACAAAGCCCTAAACATGGCGTACATCCCAAAAATACAGTAATAGTCTTACAACACAATTTATCATATGATTTAGAAATAATTACGCAACTCATAGTTGCCACGGGAAGGACCAAGTCCAAATTCCCAATCAGTGCACGCCACACACTCGTCATTCAACATGTGCGTCACTCCAAAATAGTGAGAAAATACTAAGTCCGGGGTTTCATATCCTCATGACAAGATTTACAGTCATTATCTACTTTAAACCGGCCCGAAAACTACTCCGCAATACTCTTGCCCCTCAAATCGGCTCCCAAATGCTCCGGGTCTATCAAAATCAGATTAATCACATCAAAATATACTAGGGAGACGAAACCCACTCAAAAATTATCACAATTAGGCACAAATCTCGAAATTGGCCAAACTCGTCCCCCCAGCCCACGTCTCGAAATTCGATAAAAATCACAAAGCCGGAATCCTTATCCTCCCACGAGTCTATCCATACCAAGAACATCAAAATCGGACCACAATTTCCCCTTCAATTACTCAATAAATGTCTCCAATTTCCCATGCCCTAACTTCCCCAATTTTGGGTTTAAGTCCCACAAATTTCAGGTTTAATCACTTCGAAATCAACATAGAAGCGAGTAACAAAGTCAAAAATCTTACCTCCAAGCATTTCCCCTTGATTCCCTCTTTAATCCCCCTCAAAAGCTTCAAACAAATCGTCCAAAAATGGGGAAAAAGACTGAAAATCACGAAGGTCGCTGCTTAAATACTCTGCCCAGGTCCTTATATGCGAACGCGAACAAATCCTCGCGTTCGCGTAGGCCAAATGCAACTTGACTCCAAAATGGACTTCATGAACGCGTCCAGAATCATGCGAACGCGAAAACTTACCAACTCTGCTTCCTCGAACGCGGACCTTCTGACGCGAACGCATAGGCCAACTGATGGGGGCCTAACTGACCCATCCTTCTTCTTCGCGAACGCGTTCTCCTCCCCGCGTTCGCGTACCTTTCCCTATCCAAACATACGCGAACGCGACACCACTTCGCGAACGCATAGAGCTCAAATCCCCCAACCCCCATAACCCTTCGCGAACGCATAAAACAAACTTCTTCTGCAACAACACCAATAAAAACTGCCAAGTTCTAAGTCCAAAATTGATCCGTTAACCACCCGAAACTCACCCGAGGGCCTCGGGACCTCAACCAAACATGCCAACACATCCCACAACCTCTTTCAAACTTAGTCGAGCCTTCGAAACACCAAAAACACCAAATTCACCTCGGATTCAAGCCTATGAACTTTGAAACTTCTAATTTTACCAAAGATGCCGAAACCATCCAAAACATGTCCGATTGACCTAAAGTTTTGCACACACATCCACAATGACAGTACGAACCTGATCAAACTTCCGGAATTCCATTCCGACCCCAATAACTAATTTTTTTCCACTGCCGATCGAAAATCGCCAAAAACTCAATTTCGCCAATTCAAGCCTAATCCTACTCCGGACCTCCGAAAAACATTCCAAACTCACTCCTAAGTACCAAATAACCTAACGAAACTATCCGAGCCATAAAACTCGCATTTCGAGGTCGTTTACCAAATAGTCAATTTTCGGTTGACTTTTCCCACTATTAAGCCAATTCAAGAGACTGAATGTCTCATTTCTCACCGCGACCACTCCGAACCCGAGCCAACCAACCCAAGAAAACACATAAGAGCTGAACCACACCAAATGAAGCAGAAATAGAGGAAACGAGGCTAAACTCTCAGAACGAACGACCGGGTCGTTACATTCTCCCCCACTAAACATACGTTTGTCCTCGAACGTGCCTAGGGTTGTCCCAAACACCACCAAAATTTCCGTGTAACCTACCATGCACATACCCGGGGTGATCCCACGTCACCCTATCCCATATAGGTCCGATAACACAACGTAACCAAAATTTCACAATTCCACCTAACCCATAAACCTTATAACCAAATTTCTGCTTCTGAAATAATTTACAAGATCAAAATACCACAACTATAAACTGAATAAGTCTGAACATGTTGTATCAATCCATATACGTAACCCCAGATGTAATCACATACTATATTGCATGCCTCAAACACCCATAGCGATAACTCCTAATCACAATAGCTTCTCAAAACAACCCAATACCGGTACATATCCTCTTATCAAGCAATGCCTCGCTCTAATACCTCCATATACTACCGATGATGAATGAAATACGTAGAAATTAGCAACCATTCGTCCGATCAGTCAGACATGAATATCCCCCTTCCCAGACAGGAATTATAGCAGATTTCTAAGCCGACCCCCGATATTATCCTTCCAACTATGTTGTAGTCAATTATGACAGTATTCATTCTAGTCCAATGACCTCTTCTCATCCAACACGGCCACTCTGATGACATGACACATCAGTACAATTCAAAGCCATAACACGTGCAACTCGTGCACTCAATAGCAACATCCCAATGTAATAAAATTATATAAAAGATTCAAACGAGAGGGCCATCCATGCCAGCTCAACAAGTACCATCACGACACCACGCTCAGAGCCTTGTACACATCGTAAAACCAAAACACGCGAATCCGACACCAAGGGCCACACATCTACTAAACTCCGCTACAAGGCGTGATCCCATCCAAACGCTGGTCCACATGACATACCCAAGCCACCTTGCTCAAAATCAATAACCATGTGAAATTCGACATCAAGTACTCAAAGTGCATTGCCATAACCATGGGGAAATCGGACGATACCATGCCGCACGAACCAGAAAGAACATTACCAATACGTCTCAATCCCGCAACACCCAATTACTTACCTTATTCAAATCCCGCTATAAAGCCCAAATAGAACCGCACCATATATGAATATAACCAACAATCACAACTCCTCGCAACACCGAAGAGTAACTCATAAATCACTCCAGAACACGGATAAATTCAATGACATTCAAATGGTACATCCTTCAACAATTGCAAATTCGGAGTCAACAATTCCGACCCGGTGTAGAACACACACCCATAATGGGCCTACCAATAACCCTAAATCACTCTGGTCACCCACAACAGATAGATAACTCTCCAAAAGTTCACGATGCATGCTAACATATGACTAGCTTTGCTCGCATCTTCACAACCCACAACAACAAAATAACATGTTCATGAGAACTCCCAGTCTCGAAATCCGTAAGGCGCACGAACCACCATATATGATCCCAACTCTACCGCTCGAATATGTAACACACCTCTAATACTCAATCATTCCATGAGGGATACTCCTATAATTCTTCTATGCCACCAAGCAAACTTGAATATCAGCAGTCGATCCAACAAAAGAGCACCGAAATACCAATGAAGTACCCTTAACTCAAACACATTACCGTTTAAGAAATGTATACCCTCATCAAGCCACTCAATAGTGATGTCATATACCTAGTTGTATGAAACTGCCGATGCTGTCTTAGAATGTCACATATGCGATTCTCAACTCTACACCACATACCGAATACACCACGCCATCCTATGATAAGTATAAGAACTTCATGATCCCTTCCGAGCCACAAACAACTACGCACCCAACTAGCCAAGAACTTTACATTTGATCCCATCTAGAAGCAAAATCACTATACGTCACATGCTCCTCATGCCAGCAGAAAATACACATCTCTAACCATGGTAGAAACCATCAGGAACTATCTGAATCCCATTTTTACAACATCAAACCGTCAGGACTGAATCCTTCTATCTCAACCAAGCTACGCAGTTCACCAAAACCCAAGAGCATTGCTAAGAAACGTCTGTAAAACTCATTGCCTCATAAACACCCAAAGGACTAATCATACCCCTTACCATGCCGATCCGACCTACTACCAAGATGTACTATTAATCCAAGTTCCTTCTAACTTACCTTCGAATTGATACTTCTCCTTTCCATAATACCGCAATTCTCAACCTAGACTCACCACACGAGACCCAAGTATAGGACCGTACCATTTAACGCTCGTAAGCCGCTAAATACTCTCTCAATTATCCCCAAAAGGTGACACATTCAAAATACTTACTCTGAAGAGACTTCTTGCGAATCTGAAACCATTACCTTCACTTTCCTGATACTGATAGATAGAATCCATGATAATGTAAAGACACCACAAGACTTGACACCCTCCACGTAAATCTCAGTTCTAGCCCAGTTCACACCTTGAAGATCCCCAATTGCTACATATAACCTTGAATCCGTCAGAACCATTATCGAGCGTCATTCACTCTACGCAATTTCAATTACACTGACCAAGTAGAAAAAACGACCTGACCCCATTTGCAAACCACATACTAGGAAAGTGATCCACACATTTAAAGCAACAAGCAAACTTATATACAACACACACTACACTTTTTACAATTACAACTCAATCATTCAATAAAGTCCATTTACTCATAGAGTACATTACAACCTGTATCGAAGAATTTCCATTACTCGAGTCATTACCAGACTCCACCTCTGCAGGTCATAACTGGTTCATCAATATACCTCGAACCAAAACCACTACAACACATAATCATGCAATCAACTTGTCATTAACGGACTTCCCCACTTGGCTCAAAGCCAAAGATCAAGGCAAATAATAACACACAATGCCCATACGCTATCACTGCCACCATACTGCAGTGAGATTCACTAAATCCTTCATAAGCTCATATGACACAAACCATCTAGTATCTCAAATCGTATGCAAATCTCACATTCATCATTGTAACAGCCAATGCCAAATCTCACAAGCGACCTAACTCAAATTACAACATAAATCAATTACAAATAAAAAGGACTTGCTAAAAAACAACCTAAGGGACACACAACCTCAGAACACCCCGCGGGAAATAACTCCGTGTCACGACCCCAAATCCTAACAGGTCGTGATGGAGCCTATCGTGGAACTAGGATAGCCACCATCACATAATTACACAAATCCTTCAATAGAATTTACAAAAATTCATTAATAGCAAGTATAAAATCTTCTAAGTCTTTAACAAATCATAATACAATCTAACAGTCTAAACTATTCCCTAGAACTGGAGTCAACTGATCACAAGCATCTAAGAATAAGACTAATACTGCTAATGTCATAACACAATGTTTCAAAACAAATACTAAATACCAAATGAAGGAAGGGAAATGGAGAAGCTCTGGACGCAGGACAACTACCTCGCAATCCCGAATACTGACATCGTACAGACTCAGATGACTACTACTCAGAACCAGTACCTGGATCTGCACACAGAGGTGCAGGGAGTAATAATGAGTATGCCAACTCAGTAGTAATGAATATAAATCAAGTCTGAAGATAAGAATCACACAGTACCGAACATCAATTCACAAATAGTAAAAATACTGAGTCTTAATAAAGTAAATATCTAGTTAATATGTTTGAAAACCAGTTTCCGTAAAAATCCTTTGAACAAGTATATTCTCAAATGTTTCTCAGTAAACTACCAAAACTCTCAGTATGAAAAAAGAAGTGAATAATAATCAAAAGCTCAGCAAAATATCATTATAAACTGCCCCTCGGGCCAAATCATCACTCGTAATCAGTCACTCAGCACCTCACCATCACTCAGTAACAGTCACTCAGCACCTCACAATCACTCATCATCATCCCCTCGGGCAACCTCACTGTCATTCATGCCTCCCAATCACTCATCACTCGGCACTCGCACTCAGTAGGTACCTGCGCTCACTGGGGGTGTGTACAGACTCCGGAGGGGCTCCTACAGCCCAAGCGCTATAAACAAGCCAAATCATGGCATCAATAACTCTCAGGCCCTCGGCCTCTCTCATATTATAACATCCTCGCAATATTGGCACTCGGCCTCACTTTGTCAGACACTCATAGCATGCCACTCGGGCCATAAATAAACGGGGTTCTCGACCCAAAACAGTATTTCATTTCGAGAAATAATATCAATAAACTCTGAGTGTCAAAACAAATCAGCAAGGAAGACTGATTGCAAAATCATAATTTATAAGTGGAGAAATATCGGGAAAATAGCCCCCAAGGGGTTAAAGCAGATCGGCACTAGGCCCCAAACATGGCTTATAGCCCAAATATATCAATACGTAGTAATATTATTTTACATAGGCTTTAAAAGCAATTTCGCAACTCAATAGTTGCCCCAAAAGGAAAATATTTCCAAATTTCCAATTCATGCACGCCCCACACTCGTCATCCAGTGTGTGCGTCACTCCAAAACCGTGAAAGTATGTAAAGTCCGGGGTTTCATACCCTCAGGACAGGATTTAAAGACATTACTTACCTCAAACTAGCCCGAAAAGCTACTCCGCAACACGCTTGCCCTTGAATTAACTTCCGAGTGCTCCAAATCTATCAAGTTCAGATTTTTTACATCAAGATATGTTAAGGGGATGAAACCCAATAGAAAAATATCAACTTTAAGCACAATTCCTGAAATTAGCCAAAATCCGACCCTCGGGCCCACGTCTCAGAACTCGGCAAACTTTACACCAAAATAATCTTCGTCATCTCACGAGTCCGTACATATAAAGAACTCTGAAATCGTAGTCCAAATAACCCCTCAAATCACCCCTAGAAGGTCTCTTAAACTCAAGCCCTAATTTCCCCATTTTCCACTGATTTTCCCAATTAAACACTTCTAATTTGGTCCTTAATCACATATAATCGAGTTAATGAGTCCAAAAATCTTACCTCAATGAAGAACAAACGTTTCCCTCTTCAAAACCCTCAAAAAGCTCTAATCCCGTTTAAAAATGGTGGAAACGTGGGCAAGGGTCGCAGATGGGCTTATTATATACTGCCCAGTTATTCCTTCATCGCGATCGCGGAGCACAAATTAAATCTGCCCCCTATATTAACCTACGCGATCGCTGAACCTTACACGCGATCGCGAACCTTTTCTTCACTTACCAATGCGATCGCATCCACAAATATGCGATCACGAAGAACACTTTCCTCGGCTCCTTCCCAGCTCAAAGCCTTACGCGGTCGCAACCCTGACCCAACGATTGCGAAGAATAACCTTCCGCACTAACCCGATCGCGAACCATTTAATGTGATCGTGATGAACAATTTTCGACCAACACTCATCCAAGCCTACGCGATCGCAGAAGTACCTACGCGATCGCGTAAGAGGAAACCAGAAACAAAACACCAGAAAAATCCGCAGCTTCCAACATTCCAAACTAAGTCCGTCAACTACCCGAAAGACATCTGAGGCCCTCGTGACCTCAACCAAACCTACCAACATATCCCATATCATCATTCAAACTTAGTCGGGCCTTCGAAACACCAAAACAACGCAAAACACCAAAATCACATCGAATTCAAGCCTAAGAACTTTGAGATTTCTAAATTCCACCAACGATGCCGAAACCAGCCAAAACACATCCGATTGACCGAAATTTTTGCACACATATCCAAAATGACATTACAAACCTGTTCCAATTTCTAAAATTCAATTCCGACCCCGATTGCCTATTTTCCACTGGCGACTGTTATCGCCAAAAACTAACTTTCGCCAATTTAAGTTTAATTCTATACCGGACATCACAAAAATATTCCGAACACACTCCTAAGTCCCAAATCACCTAACGAAGCTATCCGAGCCATAAAATATGCATTCTGAGGTCGTTTACCAATATGTCAACTCACAGTTGACTTTTCCAACTATAAAGCTATTTTTAGAGACTAAGTATCTCAATTCTCACTACAACCATTCTGAACCCGAACCAACCGACTATCACACATCATAAACAGCTAAACAATGCATAACAAGGCAGAAGCAGGAATAACGGTGCAAATTCTGCGGAACGACTGACCGGGTCGTTACATTCTCCCCCACTTAAACATACGTTCGTCCTAGAACGTGCCTAGAGGTTTTCCAAACACCACCAAAATTGCTTTGTAACCTACCATGCACATATTCGGAGGTGATCCCACGTCACCCTACCCCATATAGGTCTAATAGCATAACACAATTGAAATTTCGAAGTCCAATCCTGACCCATAAGCCTTAGAACCAAATTTCCACTTCTAAAATAATTTACGAGATCAAATATCCATGACTATAAGCTGAAATAGTTTGAACACGCTGTATCAAGCAATATCCATAACCAAATATGTAATCACATAATAAAACACATGAATTAACACTCATAGCGATGACTCCTAATCACAATAGCTGCTCATAACAGCCCAATACCGGTAAATAACCTCTTATCAAACAAAGCCTCGCTTTCACACCTTCATATGGTGCCGATGATGAAAGAAACACGTAGAAACCAGCAACCATTCGTCCGATCAGTATCAATACCATCCAAAGCCATAACTTGTGCAACTCGCGCACTCAATAACAACATCCCAAGAGCTTAATTCATTAAATAAAGAAGACTCACACGAGAGGACTATCCTGCCACTAACACTTACCATTTCCACATCTTGATAAAAGCCTGGCACACACCGTAAAATCAGAACACGCGAATCTGACACCAAGATCATACCTCTACCTAGCTCCGCTGCAAGGCGTGATCCCATCCAACTGCTGGACCACATGAAATACTCCAAGCCACCTTGCTCAAATCAATAACCATGTGAAATTCGACATCAATTACTCAAAGTGCATTGCCATAACCACGGGGGAAATCAGATGGCACCGTGCCACCCGAACCAGAAAGATCATAACCAATACGTCTCAATCCTGCAACACTCAATTACTTACCTTACTCAAATCTCGCTATCAAGCTCAGATAGAACCGCACCCTATGCACATATAACCAACAATCACATCTCCACAAACACCGGAAGGTAACTCATAGATCACTCCAAAACACGAATAAGCTCAATGACAATCGAATGGTACATCCCTCAATAATAGCAATTCATAGTCAACAATTCCGACTCAGTGTAGGACACATACCCATACTGGCCTACCAATAATTCTAAATCAATTCTGGTCATCCACATAAGGTAGATAACTCTCCAACGGTTCATAATGACTGAATTATGACATATACTAACACCTGACTAACTTTGCTCGCATCCTCATAGTTCACAACCACCAAATAATCTGTTTATTAGAATTCTTAGTCTCAAATTCCATGAAGCACACAAATTTACCATATCTGATCCCAACTCCACCACTCGAATATATAACATGTCTCTAATACTCAATCATTCCACAGGGATACTCCAATAATTCTTTTGTGCCACCAAGCAAACTTGAATATTAGCAGTCGATCCAACAAAAGAGCGTCGCAATACCAATGAAGCACCCTTAACTCAAACACATTGCCCTTTATGAATGTATACCCTCATCAAGCAACCCAATAGTGGTATCATTTACCTAGTCATCTGAAACTGCCAGTGCTGACCTTCCTTCCAGAACTGAACCGTGATCTCACATGTGCAAATATCCACTATACACAGAATACCGCATACGCCATGCAATCCTATGATAAATATGAGATCTTCATGCTCCCTTCCGAGCCACAAACAACTACGTACCCAACTAGCCAAGAACTTTTCCGTTTGATCCCATCTAGAAGCAAAATCACTATACATCACATGCCCTCACGCCAATAGAAAATATACATCTCTGACCATGGTAGAAACCATCAGGAATTATCCGAATCCCATTTGTACAATACCCAACCGTCAGGACTGAATCCGTCTGGCCCAATCAAGATACGCAGGTCACCAAAACTCAAGAGAATTGCTAAGAAGCACCTGTAACAACTCATTTCTTCATAATACCCACATAACTAATCATATCCCTTATCATTTATCATGCCGATCCGACCTACTACCAAGCTGTCCTATTCATTCAAATTCTTTCTGACTTACCTTCGAATTGATACTTCTTCTTTCCATAATATCACAATTCTCAATCCCGACTCACCGTACAACACCCGAGCATAAAATATACTGTCTAAGGCTCATAAGCCGCTGAATACTCTCTCAAATATCCCCAAAGCACCACATTAGAAATACTTACCCTGAAGAGGCTTCCTACGGATTTAAGTCATTACCTTCCCTTCCTGATACAGAGGGATAGAATCCATGACGATGTAACTACACCACAAGCCTTGACACCTTCCACGTAAATTTCTGTTTCTAGCCAAATGCACACCTCTTAAAGATCCCCAATTGTTACGTATAACCTTGAACCCATTGGAACCATTCTCGAGAGTCTTCCACTCTACGCAAATATCAATTACCCTGACCAAGTAAACAGAACGACCTGACCCCACTTGCAAACCACGTACTAGGATAAGCAATCCACACATTGAAGCAACAAGCAAATTCACACACTACACCTTCATGCACAACTCAATCATTCAACAAATTCCATTACCCGTAAAGTACATTACAACCTGTATCGAAGAAATTTCCATTACTCGAGTCATTCCCAGCCTCCACCTCTGCAGGTCATAACTGATTCACCAATATACCTCGCACCAAAACCAGTACAACACATAATCGTGTAATCAACTTATCATTAACGAACTCCCCCACTTGGCTCAAAGCCAACGACCAAGACAAACAGTAACTCACAATGCCCATACACTATCATTTCCACCATACTGTCATGAGATTCAACTAGATCCTTCATAAGCTCATATGACCCAAACCATCTAACCCTCAATCGAATACAAATCTCGCATCCACCATTGAAATGGTCATGCCAACTTCCACAAGCGATCTAAACTCAAATTACAACATACATCATTTACTGGTAGAAGAGAACTTACTACAGATGAACATAAGGACCACACACCTCGGACAACCCGCAGGAGATACCCCTACCTGCTTAGCCTCAAACTGATATCTCTCTATACACTTCCGAAGATCATAGCTATTACTCAATCTCTTTACCCTCCTACATCAGAACACAACTAATGCCTGCCCTCGAGACATCACAATAAGCGGTATAAGAACCAGAAGCTGATGGCAATACTAACACTAGAGCTGTGGTCAAGGGAATCTTGAGCTTCTGGAAGCTTTACTTACACTCGTCTGACCACATGGATACCTTCACTGGACACCACGTGTCCCAAGAATGCTACTGAACTGATCCAAAAATTCACACTTGGAGAACTTCGCACAAGGCTTCTCCTCCCTATATACTTGTAATACCATCATCAATTGCTGAGTATGCTACCCCTGGCTACGAGAGTACGACAGGATGCCATCAATAAATACAATAACAGAGGAGTGTTAATACGACTGGAATGCACCATTAATCAAATACGTGAACGCTGCTGGGGCATTGGTCGGCCCAAACGACATCACCAGGAGCTCAGAACACAACAGGAAAATCCACTCCACCCCACAACTACTCTACACGAGAGGTCCTTCACTACACTTACAACTCAAGGCCATATTCTAACTTAAGGCTGAAGTCAATTACTCAATGGTTCTTGCTACATCTCCCGCTAATCCATTCTGGTCACAATCAAACGACCTGAATACATCTAACTATCAGATCACACTCACCATGTAGTCATCTAGTCACAAAGTCCCCTCAATAAGGGCAAAAACAGACATATAAGTCCCCCAACACATATGCTCACACAAACAAAATCTCATCACTCAAGCCACAGACAAAAATTCGGCCTCAAGTCCTTCCGACTGGCCCATTATCAATCAAAAAATCACATATCACCCATGGAAGTCACAAGCCGATGTACAGCTGATACCAAGCGCTCACGTGCGCATTCGAATACACGAAAGGAATTCAAGTAGTTACACTTTTGGCTAAATAAGAATGGATTCGCACGACAAGAATTCAAGAATGTGGGATGTTTCCTAAGGGTTATACAGCCTCTCAAAGATAAGTACAGACGTCTCCGTACCGATCCGCAAGACTCTACTAAACCTGCTCATGACCGTTGAGTCCTATGTAACCTAGAGCTCTGATACCAACTTGTCACGACCCCAAATCCTAACAGGTCGTGATGGAGCCTATCGTGGAACTAGGATAGCCACCATCACATAATTACACAAATCCTTCAATAGAATTTACAAAAATTCATTAATAGCAAGTATAAAATCTTCTAAGTCTTTAACAAATCATAATACAATCTAACAGTCTAAACTATTCCCTAGAACTGGAGTCAACTGATCACAAGCATCTAAGAATAAGACTAATACTGCTAATGTCATAACACAATGTTTCAAAACAAATACTAAATACCAAATGAAGGAAGGGAAATGGAGAAGCTCTGGACGCAAAACAACTACCTCGCAATCCCGAATGCTGACGTCGTACGGACTTAGATGACTACTGCTCAGAACCAGTACCTGGATCTGCACACAGAGGTGCAGGGAGTAATAATGAGTATGCCAACTCAGTAGTAATGAATATAAATCAAGTCTGAAGATAAGAATCACACAGTACCGAACATCAATTCACAAATAGTAAAAATACTGAGTCTTAATAAAGTAAATATCTAGTTAATATGTTTGAAAACCAGTTTCCGTAAAAATCCTTTGAACAAGTATATTCTCAAATGTTTCTCAGTAAACTACCAAAACTTTTAGTATGAAAAAAGAAGTGAATCATAATCAAAAGCTCAGCAAAATATCATTATAAACTGCCCCTCGGGCCAAATCATCACTCGTAATCAGTCACTCAACACCTCACCATCACTCAGTAACAGTCACTCGGCACCTCACAATCACTCAACATCAGCCCCTCGGGAAACCTCACTGTCACTCATGCCTCCCAATCACTCATCACTCGACACTCGCACTCAGTAGGTACCTGCGCTCACTAGGGGTGTGTACAGACTCCGGAGGGGCTGCTACAGCCCAAACGCTATAAACAAGCCAAATCATGGCATCAATAACTGTCAGGTACTCGGCCTATCTCATATCATAACATCCTCGCAATATTGACCCTCGGCCTCACTTTGTCAGACACTCACATTATAAATAGCTAAACAATGCATAACAAGGCAGAAACAGGAATAACGGTGCAAATTCTACGGAACGACCGACCGAGCCGTTATACCCCGCCTGTTTAGCCTCAACTGATATCATCTCTATACCCTTCAAAGGATCAAAACTATCACACAATCACTACACCTTCTACATTAAAACACAACCAATGCCTGTCCTCGAGGCATCAAGATACGCGGTATAAGAACCTGAAGCCGATGGCAGAACTAACACTAGATTTGTGGTCAAAGAAATCTTGAGCTTCTGGAAGCTCTACCCCACACTCGTCTGACCACATGGATACCCTCACTGGACACCACGTGTCCCAAAAATGCTATTGAAATGAGCCAAAATTCACACTTGGAGAACTTTGCATAGAGCTTCTCCTCCCTAAATCCTTATAATACCATCCTCAAATGCTGAGTATGCTACCCCTGGCTACTTGAGTACGCCAGGATGCCATCAATGAATATAATAACAAAGGAGTTATAACACGGTTGAATACACTATTAATCAAATACATGAACGCTGCTGGGGCATTGGTCGACTCAAAAAACATCACCAGGAACTCAGAACACAACAGGAAAATCCACTTTACTCCATAACTAAACTACACGGGAGGTCCTTTAATACACTCAAAACTCGAGGCCATATTCTAACTCAAGACAGAAGTCAAATACTCAATGGTTCTTGCTACACCTCCCGCCAATTCATTTTTTCACAATCAAACAACCTGAACACAACTAACCATCAAATCACACTCACCATGTAGCCATCTAGTCACAAAGTCCCATCAATAAGGACACAAACGGACATATAAGTCCCCAAATGCACGTGCTCACACAAACAAAAACCTCAGCACTCCAGCAACAGATAAAATCCGGCCTCAAGTCCTCCAGACTGGCCTATTATCAATCTGCTAAAAATCACATCTCACCCATGGAAATCACAAGTCGTCGATGCACAAATGATACCAAGCGTTCACGTGCGCATTCGAATACATGAAAAGAATTTCAAAAGTTACGCTTTTGGCCGAATAAGTGGATACGCACGGCAAGAATTCTAGAATGTGAGATTTTTTCTAAGGGTTCTGCAGCCTCTCGAAGATAAGTACAGACATCTCCGTACCGATCCGCAAGACTCTACTAAACCTGCTCATGACCGCTGAGTCCTATGTAACCTAGGCTCTGATACATACTTGTCACAACCCCAAATCTAAACTAGTCGTGATGGCACCTTTCGTGGAACTAGGCCATCCAAATTAACACCCAAACGTAAAGAATATTTCATTTATCTCATTACTAGACTGGTATCCATACAAGTTTCTTTTAATCATTTTGAAGCAGATAAAGCTACACCAAATAATAAATACAACCCCAAGATCCCGGAGTCACTGGTCATGAGCATCTCAAGAAAATATACATGTCTGGTAGAAATTAAACTCTATAATACTAAGCAGGAGGAAGCAAGGCTGCAGGTGCGTGCAGCTACCTCGCAAATCTCCGAGAAGTCTCTGGAACAGATGGACATCTCACTCTGCCCTAGCACTTGGATGTGCACATAAGGTGCAGAGAGTAATGTGAGTACGCCAACTCAGTAGTAATGAAAATAAATCAAGTCTGAGCAGTAAGAAACGCATAAAGTCAAATCATCATTTCACAATAAGCACAATTTTTCTTTCCAACAGTATATACGTTAAATCATCATGCTTAAAAAGCCAATTTCAGTAAAAATCCTTTGAAAAGTGTAATTTCCCACAAATTTCAGAAAAAATGTCAAAATGTTTAGTGTAAAAATGATATGAATCATAAGTAGCCACTCGGGCAAAACACATGAATAATAAACCGCCCCTCAGGCATAATATCACTCAGAATCAGTCCCACGGCATGCCTCACAATCATCCCCTCGAGCAACCTCACAGTCACTCATGCCTCCCAATCACTCGTCACTCGGCACTCGACACTCGACACTCGCACTCAGTAGACTTCGAAGGGGCTCGTACAGCCCAAGCGCTAATGTCAAGCCATTCCGTGGCATCAATCACTCTGGCACTCGTCCTATCAATAACATGTTGCGGCGTACAACCCGATCCAATATGATATCCTCACAATCAGGCACTCGGCCTCACTCAGTCACCAGAAACCTCTCAAAAGCCGCTCGGGCTATCAGTAAAACGGGGTACTCGACCTCAAAATATCATTTTAAATCACAAAATAATGTAAATAAGACTGAGTTTTGAAATCAGTTAAACATAATATGACTGAGTGTAAATCATGAATCAACACAGTGAGGAATAGTAGTAAATAGCCCCCAAGGGGTCCAAATAGGTCGGCACAAGGCCCCAAACATGGCGTACAACCCAAAAATACAGTAATAGTCTTAAACCACAATTTATCATATGATTTAGAAATAATTACGCAACTCATAGTTGCCACGGGAAGGACCAAGTCCAAATCCCTGATCAGTGCACGCCACACACTCGTCATTCAGCATGTGCGTCACTCCGAAATAGTGAGAAAATACTAAGTTCAGGGTTTCATACCTTCAGGACAAGATTTACAGTCATTACTTACCTCAAACCGGCTCGAAAACTACTTCGCGATGCTCTTGCCCCTCGAATCAGCTCCCAAATGCTCTGGGTCTATCAAAATCAGATTAATCACATCAAAATATGCTATGGAGACAAAACCCACTAAAAAATTATTACAATTAGGCACAAATCCCGAATTTGGTCAAACCCGACCCCCTTGACCACATCTCGGAATTCGATAAAAATAACAAAGCCGAAATTCTTATCCTCCCACGAGTCTATACATACCAAGAACATCAAATTGGACCACAATTTCCCCTTCAATTACTCAATAAAACTCTCCAATTTCCCATGCCCTAACTTCCCCAATTTTGGGTTTAAGTCCAACAAATTTCAGATTTAATCACTTCGAAATCAACATAGAATCGAGTTACGAAGTCAAAAACCTTACCTCCAAGCGTTTCCCCTTGATTCCCTCTTTAATCCCTCTCAAAAGCTTCAAACAAATCGTCCAAAAATGGGAAAAAAGATTGAAAATCGCCAAGGCCACTGCTTAAATACTCTGCCCAGGTCCTTATATGCGAATGCGGCCCTATCCTTGCATTCGCGTAGGCCAAACACGACTTGAATCCAAAACGGTCTTCGTGAATGCGTCAAGAACCATGCGAACGCGAAAGCTTACCAACTCTGCCTCCGCGAACACAGATCTTCTGACGCGAACGCATAGACCAACTGATGGGGGCCCAACTGACCCATCTCCTTCTTCTTCGCGAACACGTTCTCCTCCCCGCGTTCGCGTACCTTTCCCTGGCGAAACCCACGCGAGCGCGGAACCACTTCGCAAATGCATAGAGCAAAAAGTCTCCAGCCCCCATAACCCTTCGCGAATGCGGGACCCCACCGCGAACGCATAGAACAAACTTCTTCTGCAATAACATCAGCAAAAACTGCTAAGTTCTAAGTCCAAAATTGATCCGTTAACCACCCAAAACTCATCCGAGGCCCTCGAGACCTCAACCAAACATGCCAACACATCCCACAACCTCCTTCAAATTTAGTCGAGCCTTCAAAACACCAAAAACAATGCAAAAACACCAAATTTACCTCGGATTCAAGCCTATGAACTTTGAAACTTCTAAATTTCACCAAAGATGCCGAAACCATCCAAAACACATCCGATTGACCTGAAAATTTGCACACATATCCAAAATGACAGTACGAACCTGATCAAACTTCCGGAATTCCATTCTGACCTCGATAACTAATTTATTTTTCACTGCCGACCGGAAATCGCTAAAAACTCAATTTCGCCAATTCAAGCCTAATCCTGCTCTGGACCTCCGAAAAACATTCCGAACTCACTCCTAAGTCCCAAATCACCTAAAAAACTATACGAGCCATAAAACCCGCATTTCGAGGTTGTTTACCAAATAGTCAACTTCCGGTTGACTTTTCCCACTATTAAGCCAATTCAAGAGACTGAGTGTCTCATTTCTCACCACAACCACTCCGAACCCGAGCCAACCAACCCAACAAAACACACAAGAGCTGAACCACACCAAATGAAGCAGAAATAGAGAAAACGAGGTTAAACTCTCAGAATGACCGACTGGGTCGTTACATATTCTAAGAAGAAATCCAATATTTGAAAAGTAGAGAGATACAAAACTGACCCAATTTCACAATAATTATAACTAATGTGGAAATATCTAAGATAAAGATGCCATGATCCAAAATTATATCTCTTAACCCATTTTTTACGGGAGAAATCAGTTGAAGAAAAGATTTTAACAACCTAACATCAAAAGCGTTAAAAAGAAGAGGGAATGATTAGTTCCCAGAAGTAGAACCCTCTGCTCTGTTTTCTGTAATTTTTATACACTATGCTGCTCGTAAAGGTAAAATTAATAGACGATAATGGTACTATTTGAGTACGCAGTGAAATTAATAGACGAGAATGAACGTACGCAGGCAGTGAAATTTTAGTACGCAGGCAATGAACATACAAGTTTAGTGATTTGAGTTTACCTTGACGAGAAGGAGAACGGAACCCAAGTATTAGCGCTGACACAGTTTCACTAGAGAAACCAAATTGTAAGTTACGTACATCAAGAAGACCAGAATTTTTTGTTATTATTTGTTGACTTTTGCTCTGTATATATAGTGTTAATCACCTGAGAACTTCGTCGATCGAGCAGTGGACAATTGTAGCGAGCGCCCTATTTGTTTGTGATTCTTTGCCTCTTTTTATGCTGAATTTGTTGTACCTATTTTGGGATAACATTAGAGTGAGAGAGTGTAGGATTTTTTTTTATAAAAAAAATTAGGGATTATGCGCTGATAGTTGGTTGAGAAAAAAAGGAGGGAAAAATTAACACTCCTTTTTCGTTTTATTCAGATTTTAACGAGGGGATTGATACAATTTGAACGACCGGAAATTATTCCCTCATAAAAAATACAGTAAAAAATGACTTTAACGAACGGAATAAATATTGGCCACTATAAGTATACATATAACGACTGGATTAATTTCCGGTCGTAAAGAAGTGGTCATTAAAGACCTATTTTCCTGTAGCGCAAAAAATTGGATATATCGAGAGATTGATAATCCCAATTAAGGGTTCAACCTAGAGATAGTAATAACCCGACTTGAGATTTTATCAATTGTTTTGTTCAATACCATTTGGACTTAAGAAAGCCAAATTGGGCAAAATCACTCTCTGATCGAGAGGTATTGAGTGGGTAATTGAGAGTTTATAGCTATAATACACCTCGATCAATAAAACAAGCATTCATGTTTATATCCCGTTAGACAAACACGTAGGTGATGGTCCTAGCCCTAGGCTTTTACAAAACTTGAAAAACAACAAAAACAATTTCTTAGTTTTATTTCTCAACTTGAAATCTTAGTTTTAAATTAGACATAAAAATAACCCCAATTTGTGGAAGTGTAAATTGAGATAGTCAAACTCACATACTACAATATATACTCCTAAATCCAATATATAGCTCCCTGCAAAAATCGACCCTGACTCTTATTGGTTACTATCATTGCAATCGACCGTTTCATAGCCTTGAATTGAGGTGTGAAATTGGACGAGATCAATTTTTGGCGCCGTTGTCGGGGAGCTAAAAATGGTATTAGCTATATATTTAGGTGTGTTTTTGGGAATATCTTCTTTTCCTTCCTTGTTACTAATGTGTTGAGTAATTATAGGTGCAATCATGGCAAACAATGAGCTCGGAAACATAGATTTGGGGGATATGGATGTTGAGGATGATCAAAATGATGAGTTCTCTCTTGAACCTCAAGCCAATTGATGAGGTTGAGTGCCTCAAGACAATGTGCCCGCTCCGCCCCCACCTCCACCACGATCGGCTCCACACATGGTGTTGCTGAATGAAGGGTATGCAAGTGCTATAGTCCCTCCCAATATTAGGGCATGCAACTTTCAAATAATAAATGTGATTCTCACTTTGCTCGAGCAATGAAGGTTCTTCACAGGTGCACTGGGTAAAATGCATACAAACACTTGAAGGGGTTCGTAGATTCGTGTTGGGGGAGTAAGCAAATAAATGTCTCCGAGGATGCTTTGAGGCTAAGGCTTTTTCCCTTCTCTCTAAGGGTAAATCTTTTGATTGGTTGGAACGTTTTCCAAATCATTCCATTCATACTTGGGATGAATTAGAGGAGAAGTTTATTTCTAAGTACTTCTCTCTTGGGCACATGGCTATTCTTCGGGATGAAATTCTAGCGTTCAAGCAAGAGCTCAATGAATCACTACACGAGATATGAGAAATGTATAGAACAATGGTGAAAGAGTTCCCCAACAATGAAATGATATAGTATATGATTCAAAAAGCTTTCTACCGGGGGATCAGTATAACCAACCAATGTGTAGTAAATCAACTTGCCGGTGGGAACTTCATGACTACGCCTTATGCGGAGGCGTGTGATATCTTGGATGAGATGGCGGATACTTAATCGCCGCGGCAATCTTGGGCTAATGTTCCACACGGTGATCCCAATGTGATTCTCCTTCACAAAGAGTTGCATGACTAAGGACAAGCCATAGTCGAGTTGACTACCGCCATGAACGAATTGGAAAAGGATCAACTTCAACAAGTGAAAAACCCGAGACAAGTCAATGCAATGGAGGGAGTAAGTATGATGGTGAACAAGCGAAGAACATGAAGTCCACAAGTGCAACAAAGAGTGGAAAATTTTGTGCAAGGTGATAATGGATTTGATCAAGATGATTCTTAAAATGACCAAGAGGAAGAGGTCTAATATGTGAATTGTTACACCCCATGTTTCGTACGTGAAAGTACGCCATAAGTAAATTGATGGACGTTCGTAAATGATATGTTACCTCCCGCATTTTCGTACGTTAAAGTTTCATCGTAAGTTAATCGCTGTAAGCTCGGGAATGAGATTATTTTGAGATTATCAGTATTACACTATTTCAAACAAGTGATAAGTAAATTCGTGAAGGTGAGAGGGTAAGCGAATCGAATAAAGTGAGTTTCGTCGAAGTTTGTCAATTTGGGATAAAATATGGTCCGAGCTATAATACCCGGCATTTATGGACTAGTGCCATACAAGGTGCCACATGACCATAATAGTAAGGTGTATAAGGTGTGTTAAAAGTAAGTAGCATTTTAAGTAATTTGAGATAATTCTTAATTATGTGGGTAATTGGTTAATTATTATTGGATTAGTGGTGTTGATACCCAATTTTTCCTCAAACTATTTTAATTTTACACATATACCTTCGAAATTAGTTTTTATAACAATGGGTATTTCTTCATTTTTTCATATTTTTTATCAATTATTTTCCAATTTATTCAGTACTTTATATTCAATAGTTATTCATAAATTATATCATAAATAATTTAAAAATATTTTCCAGCTCAATATATAACTTTTGATCCTATTATGATTTAATTGCTTCATAAATTAACCAATTTGGCATTATTTAGATATAATTACAATAATTTTGCAGTTATAGTCTACTTTTACACTTTATACTATTTTAATTCAATAATTAGTCATTTTATATTTTTATATTAGTTAATTACCTTAATTTTACCTATTTAGCCTTAATTTCATTTTTATATAATTATTGGCTATTTTATTAATTATTTATCTATTTTTAAAATGAGTATTTAACAAGTGGCCACTTTAATTTCGATTCCAGCCTATTTAATTTAACCCCAACCCAATTAGCCCCAGCCCAANATCTTCTCCGGCGACCTCTCCACTGGAGGCCATGGAGTACACTTCCTCAGACCTCCTATGGTCCTTTTACACCGATGCTTGCCATCTCTAAGGCCTTCAAGAGACTTGGGTTAACTCTCCTACTCCCTGGGCCTGTGCTCGCCATTCTCCAGCCACCTCTGGCCGTTCGAGTTAGATCTATGACCTTTGGGGCTTAAACCAGTAACATTTTTGAAGTTTTTCTTATCTTTCTGGGTTNAGTATTTAACAAGTGGCCACTTTAATTTCGATTCCAGCCTATTTAATTTAACCCCAACCCAATTAGCCCCAGCCCAAACCAGATTCATACCCGGCCCATCCCCACGACTAATCTGAGTCGTTGCTCAATCTAAATCAACGGCCCAGATTAGTGTTACTACAATAAAATATGGACTAACCCCCCCCCCCCCCCCCCCCCCCCCCCCCTCTCCCCCCCCCCCTCCCCCTCCCTCCCCCCCCCC
>ML288565.1:3587-16161 GCA_005239495.1 Nicotiana undulata
CCCCGAAACTCCGTCCAATCATACCAAACAATCTAAAATCATAACATGAACTTACTCGGTGCCTCAAATCACACCAATCAATATCAAAACTACGAATCTCACCTCAATTCAAGCCTAATGAACTAATCCAAGTTTTCATATTCAAAACTTACACCGAACAAGCCTAAACAACTTCAAATGACTTGCTTGCAAGTCCAAAATGACATAATGTATCTATACCAAGCTCCCAAAACCACAATCCTAACCCATTATCAATAAATTCAACTCTCAGTCAAACCTATCAACCTTCCAACTTTCGCCAAAAAATATCAAATCAACCTACAAACCTCCTAATCTTCATCTGTACATACACCTAAGTCCATAAATACCATACAAAACTATTGTAACCAACAAAATACTATTCTGAGGTCATCTACACATAAGTCAAACTTCAGTCAACTCTTACAACTTAAGCCTTCAACCAAGGGACTAAGTGCCCCAAATGATTCCAAAACTCTCCCGAAACCACACTAATAAACCCCGCAACTCACTTAACCATAAATACATATATGTAAAGCATCAAATAGGCGAAATGAGGCTAAAACACTCAAAAAGACTGATCGGATCGTTACATGACCACTTGGACTACTCTACCATGCACATAAATCAAGAGCTCAAATGTTTAATCTAAGGACATTATCCATTTTTTTAGAACTCACCGAACCATAAAGAGAATTTCATTAATTTTCGTACCAAATACGCCTAAAAAATTTGAAATTAACATAAAATTTTAAAAACATGCTAGCATTGCAACAGAAAGAGTAAAAGAACATAGCAACAACTAGAATGGTCTTAGAAGGATCTGAATTTGGACCGGTCTTTAAAGGGTGACTAGATACCAAGTTCACCTACTAGGGGAGGGCAATATTTGCGTAATCCTAAAATCTTGTCAATGCGAGAAGTGACAACTTCTTGATCTTGCTGCATTTTCTCTTGCAGTCGTCCATTTTCACCAATTTAAAGAAGCAATCTCCTCATTCAGCATCTTATTCTCCTATTAGATTCCTTCATATCACTAGCCAACTGGGTGATTAATCAGTTGCTCGTAGCACCTAGTTCCTTGTTCAGAAGGTTATACGTTTGCAGTATTTCTTTATCAAACATATCCTTTTTGGTATTTTTTTTCGCTGTCACTAGGACATCGATGTGATCATATACTTGAGGGAGTAAGAACGCATAAAGCATTGCGTTCTTTCCCTTAGGCGAAGTGGCTATGCTAGTCATGTACTTGATCATAAATGATGACACATTCAACAACATGTTCTTGTCAAGCATGTCCATCACTGCCAAATCCAGGAAAATATCCACATTCCTCCTTTTAACTCGGAAACACACACTTGTTCACAAACTCGTACAATAGTTTATGAATCAGGTTCATTTTTATTTTGATATACCTTCCTGACTCATCGGGATTTCTTCCCTATGTGTACTTTGTAATCAAGTATGACTTATTTTTCACCTATCAGTAATTCACGTTTGACCTAAGTGTCGAACCCATAGGTATGAACCTCAGGATTTGCCCTAGACCTTGAATATAGAAGGTCAGTTCTGCCCCTTCACGTGGTTGTCATAGTGTTATCTTTAAACAGTTGAAAGTTGGATTAGAAAAGCGATGCTTTGTCATCTCTCTTACTAGCACTAGAAGAACCTTCTTGTTGTCCAGGGTTATTTGGGGAAACACATCTTCTCCCTAAATCAAGGATTCATTTTCCTTTTTCCTTCTCCCCTTCTTCTTCTACCACAAAGGTTTTGTCACTACCACCACTCTCCTAATTACCCTCCTCCCTAATATTAATTTTCTCTCCCTGAACTTTTTCTTTTTCACTTACAAGGATATTCATCACAGTTTCACCACCAGCAGATTCTAGGATTTTTTGTTCTTGTGTGAGGTTGGGATTTAGGACATTTTTAGTGTGGGGGTTTGACGGAGAAGTATCACAACAAGTTTGGTGTGATTCATTTCAATATTATCGTGTTCTTGGAAATTTTTGAAAGATTTTGAATTTGGAGTTTTCTTGCTTTTTTTGCTTAAAACACTGAGACAGGAGAATTTGAGAGCGTTTTGTGGGTGATTTAGGCAATAGAACAGAAAGTTAAGTAATGAGAGATACAATTTGATAGTTACTACCCACATCAATCAGAAATTTTAATTCCTAAACTAGTTCTTAAGGGAAAGGAAAATGCGCCAAGATTTGAATTTTTAAAATTGGTGATTTTGATTAGATCTGTTTTGGATGACAGAGACGTGCAGTTACTAGGTCCAGGAACATGTTCTCTTTTTTCATGCAAACTGACGGAAATTATATTTTTTCCTTTATGACATGGATAAGATCAAGATTTTATTTAGAAATCTGGTTTTTATGACGTGATAATTAAACAAGTTAATGCAACTATTTGCTACAGAGGAGGCTTATATCTGAACTTCTAAAGAATTATTTTTTTGATTTATTTTCTGTATGTGGCAGCGTATCCTCTAAAAATAGGGATAATATCATTAGACCTCGTCTATGCTACTTGGACATGACATGCATGCATGTATGTTACAATTAAAGACTGAGTTAGATATTTTTAATATTCAGACATATTGGACACAATGATTTAACATATCCAATCATTAAGAGAATCAAGGGTATGCTTAGAGCAACTTGATTAAACCAATCTAGAAGCGGTTTCTCTCATAGTAATCCCTTCTTAAAGCTTTGGTTAATCTTTCCGCAATGTGCTCTTCAGTCTTGTAAACTTCATAGAGATGTGTCCTTTTAACATATTATCTCTCAGAAAGTGGTGCCTAATATCAATGTAGTTTGTGCTCTTATGATAAATTAGGTTCTTTGTCATGTTCACAACACTTGTATAATCACAAAAAATTGGAACATGTTCAATTACCACATCGATGTTGTTTTATCCACAATAATTTTGCACAATATGACGCTTCAGTAACATACTTAGCTTCTGCAGTTGACAAAGATACATAATTTTTTACTTTTTTGATGCCCAAGAGATCAAACATAAATTTAGGAAGTGAGTCACCCTAGGTGTGTTTTTCTTATCCACTAGATAACCAACATAATCAGCATCTACTTATCTCACCAAGTCAAAAGTAACACTTCATGGATACTAATGAACCATGTTTTGAGACATTTTAGACACATCAAGATCCCCTTCACAACTTGTAAATGTGACTCCTTTGGATTTGATTGAAACTTGCAAACCCAATACTAAATACATTATATAGTCTGCTTGTATGTTAGATACATCAATATATATTTTATAACCCTATATAATATTTCATCAACATGAGAACCCATTTCATCCATGTCCAATAGAGTGGCAGTGGCTATAGAAGCATCAATAATCTTTGCATTATCCATATCAAACCTTTTGAGCAGTTTTGTGATGTACTTTTCTTGATGTATCAACATCCCATTCTCAGTTTTCTTAACTTGTAGCCAAAGAAAGAAATTTAGCTCTTCCATCATGCTCATCTCAAACTCATTTCCCATTAGTTTTACAAACTTTTTACACAAAATTTCATTTGTAGCACCAAAATTGATATCATTACAATTGATTTGAATAATTAGCAAACTTTTATCTGTCTTCAGAAAAAGCGTGTTGTCAATTTTATCTCTTATGAATACATTCTCAAGAAGAAATTTTGACAACATCTCATACCATCCCTAGGTGCTTGCTTTAGTTCATACAATGCCTTGTCCAATTCGTATATAACCAGGAAACTTATGGATTTCAAACCTTGGAGGTCGACATATAACAACTTCACTGGCTGCCCTCTCCACTGCACCTTCACTGAATCTATATCCTTAGACCTCAACCTTCTTACCTGACGACCCCAAAATAGCCACTGGATCTACCTCATATGACATATCACCCTCGAGCTAAACCGTGCTGAAGTCCAAAACATGAGACGGGTCACCAACATACTTCCATAGCATCGAAACATGAAATACCGGATGAACACTCGATAAGCTGGGTGGCAAAGAAAGTCTATAAGCCACCTCTCCAACCCTCTGAAGCACCTCAAAAGGCCCAATGAACCGGGGATTCAACTTGCCACTCTTCCCGAACCGCATAACACCCTTCATGGGTGACACCTTCAGCAGTACCTTGTCACTGACCATGAAAGACTCATCCCAGACCGTCCGGTCCGCATAACTCTTCTGCCTAGACTGCGCCGTGCGAAGTTGCACCTGAATCAACTTCACCTTATCCAACGCATCCTGCACCAAATGTGCCCAGCAACCTAGCCTCGCCGAGCTCGAACCAACCAACCGAGGGTCTACACCTCCTACCATATAAAGCCTCATACGGAGCCATCTAGATACTCGACTGATAACTATTATTATATGCAAACTCCACGAGTGGTAGAAACTGGTCCCATGAACCCCCAAAATCAATGACGCAGGCATGAAACATGTCCTCCAGAATCTGAATAGTACGCTCCGACTACCCGTCGGTCTGAGGATGAAACACTATGCTCAACTCCACCTGAGTACACAACTCTCTCTACACGGCCCTCCAACACTGAGATGTAAACTGAGTACCTCTGTCGGAAATGACAGAAACTGGGACACCATGCAATCGGACAATCTCCTTGATATATATCTCAGCCAACCGCTTTGAAGAATAGGTATTACCAACAGGAATGAAGTGCGCGGACCTGGTCAACCGATCCACAATAACCCATATAGCATCGCACCTCCTCGAAGTCCGTGGGAGCCCAACTACAAAGTCTATGGTGATCTGCTCCCACTTCCACTCTGGAATATCTAACCTATGAAGTAATCCACTTGGCGTCTGGTGCTCATACTTGACCTACTGGCACTTGAGATACCGAGCTACAAACTCAACAATATCCTTCTTCATCTGCCTTCACCAATAATGATGTCTCAGATCATGATACATCTTCGCGGCACCCGGGTGGATGGAATATCGCGAGCTATATGCCTCAGCTGGAATCAACTCTCGAAGCCCATCCACATTGGTCACACGAATCCGGCCCTACATCCTCATAACCCCATCATCACCAATAGCCACATCCCTGGCATCACCTCGTCGGACCCTGCCCTGAAGAACGAGCAAGTGTGGGAGCTACACTATCCAATACCCGGTGAGGCTCTGATAAGTCCAATCTCACAAGATGACCTTCTAAAGCCTGAACATCAAGAGCCAATGGTCTCTCAGTTGCTGGGAGGTATGCTAGACTCCCCAAACTCTCTGCTCTGCGACTCAAGGCATCGGCCACTACATTGGCCTTCCCCGGATGGTATAGAATAGTGATATCATAGTCCTTGAGAAGCTCCAACCATCTCCTCTGACGCAAATGCAAATCCTTCTGTTTAAATAGATGTTGCAAACTACAGTGATCAGTGAAAACCTCACAATGTACCCCATACAAATAATGACGCCAAATCTTCAAGGCGTGAATAATGGCTGCTAGCTCGAGATCATGCACGGGATAATTCTTCTCATGAGTCTTCAACTGGCGTGAGGCGTAGGAAATCACCCTACCCTCCTGCATCGAAACACAACCAATGCCTATCCTCGAGGCATCACAATACATGGTATAAGAACCTAAAGTTGATGGCAATACTAACACTGGAGCTGAGGTCAAAGTAGCCTTGAGCTTCTGGAAGCTCTCCTCACACTCGTCCGACTATCTGAACGGAGCACCCTTCTGGGTCAATCTGTTCAAGGGTGAAGCAATAGAAGAAAATCCCTCCACAAAGCGACGGTAATACCCCGCCAAATAAAGGAAACTCCTAATCTCTGTAGTTGAGGACGGCCTGGGCCAACTCTGCACCGCCTCAATCTTCTTCGGATCAACCTGAATACCCTCACTAGATACCATGTGCCCCAAGAAAGCTACTGAGCCAAGCCAAAACTCACACTTGGAGAACTTTGCATAAAGTTTCTCCTCCCTTAATATCTGTAAGACAACCCTCAAATGTTGGGCATTCTCCTCCTGGCTACGAGAATATACAAGGATGTCGTCAATGAACACAATAACAAAGAAATCCAGATACGGCTGAAACACACTGTTCATCAAATGATTGAACGCTGTTGGGGCATTGGTTAGCCCAAAATACACCACCATAAACTCATAATGACCATAACGAGTCCTAAAAGTTGTCTTAGGAATATCAGAATCTCGAATCTTCAGTTGATGATACCCGGATCTCAAGTCAATCTTAGAGAACACTCTTGCTCCATGAAGCTGGTCAAACAAATCATCAATACGAGGCAAGGGATACTTATTCTTGACTGTAACCTTGTTCAACTTCCTGTAGTCAATAGACATTCTCATGGAACCATCCTTCTTATTTACAAACAACATCGGTGCACCCCAAGGTGACACACTAGGCCGAATGAACCACTTATCTATGAGTTTCTGAATCTTTTATTTCAATTCCTTCAACTCCGCTGGTGCCATACGATACGGTGGGATAGAAATGGGTTGAGTGCCCGGCACTAGATCAATACCAAAATCAATATCCATGTCAGATGGCATGCCTGGCAGGTCTGTAGGAAACACGTCCGGATAATCACGGACCATAGGAACATAATCGATAGCGGGAGTCTCAACAGTGACATCCCTCACAAAAGCCAAATATGACAAACACCCTTTCTCCACCATACGCTAAGCCTTCCGGTACGAAATCACCCTACTAGGCACAGACACAACAAAACCTCTCCACTCAACCCTCGGAATACCTGGAATAGCTAAGGTCACGGTCTTAGCATGACAATAAAGAATAGCATGACACGGATATAGCCAATCCATTCCTAATATCACATCAAAATCAACCATGTTAAGCAACAACAGGACCACTCGGGTCTCCAGACCCCCAATAGATATCACGCACGACTTATACACACGGTCCACCACAATATTTTCGCCCACCAGAGTTGACACATGAACAGATGTAACTAGAGACTCACGGGGCATATCCATAAAATGGGAAAAATAAGACGAGACATATGAATATGTAGAATCAGGGTCAAATAGGGCTAAAGAATCTCGGTGACAGACAGATATAATACCTATGATCACTGGATCAGAGGCCATAACACCTGGTCTGGCTGGGAGTGCATAGATACGAGCCTGACCTCCACCTGCTCGACCTCCCCCTCTAGGGCGGCCTCTAGCTGTCTGACCCCCACACCTAACTGCCTGGGCGGGTGGTGAAGTAACTGGAGCTGAAGTCGAGGGTTGGACCCTCTGCTGAGAAGAACCACCAGGACCAGGAGGACACTGCCTGCACACATGCCCAAACTCTCCACACTCAAAACAACTCCCTAGAGCTGGAGATAGGTACTGAAGGGAACCCCTAGCACCAGGATAACCACTAGAAGAACCGTGCATAGAAGAACCCTAAGCTGATGATGCTCTGGAGGAACTCTGAGCTAGAAAGGCACTAAATGAAGAACGGCCCGAATGAGAACTGGGGGACCCTACCCTGAAGATGCACCACTATAAGCTGGGCGAATTGGCTGAGGAGGCCTGAATGAGCGGCCTCTACCATGCTGAAACTATCCTATGGGAGGAGCACCACTAAAGCTACCAGATCCACGAGGCCTCTTGACCTCCCTCTCCTCTCGCTCCTGACGGCAAACTGACTCAATGTCCCAAGAAATATCAACAACCTGCTCGAAAGTATCACCTGATACCCTCTCTCTAGTCATCAAAATACGGAGCTGATAAGTGAGGCCATCCACGAACCTCCTGATCCTTTCCCTCTCAGTAGGGACCAACTCAGAGGCATAACGAGCTAACTCTAAAAACCGCATCTCATATTGCGTCACTAACAACTCATCCTGACGCTGCTGCACAAACTGCTTACGTTGCTCCTCTCTGTGAGATTAGGGAACATATTTCTCCAAGAAGATAGTGGAGAACTGCTGCCAAGTAAGGGGTGCTGCACAAATAGGCCTACGCCTCTCATAAGACTCCCACCAAGTAAAGGACCCCAGAAAACTGGAAAGTAGCAAACGAAACCCGACTGGTCTCTAGTATCCCTGCAGTACGAAGCATCCTATGACAGTTGTCTAGAAAACTCTGGGCATCCTCGCCATCAGCACCACTGAATGTTTGAGGCTGAAGTCTACTAAATCTCTCCAGCATGCACTGCTCATCATCTGGCATAACTGGAACCACGAAATCCTGAACTGGAGCAACCAGTTCGGCTGGAACTGCCCCCGGTGTCTGAAGGCCCTGAGTAACTTACTCAGGTGTCTGGGAAACTGGAGTCTGAGTGCCTCCCTCGACCTGAGAAATAGTGACGGTAGTAGATACAACTACTGCTTAGGCAAGGCTGGTACATACAGTCAAGATCTGAGCCAAGGTCTCCTAAAGACCTGGAATAACAATGGGCATTGCCGGTGACCGAGCCTGTCCCGCTGGAACATCCGCGGCAGGGACCTAATCTTGTATAGTAGGTGGATCCACGGGCGCTGCCTCGGCTGCCGCACGGGTTGGTCCCCTACCTCTACCACGGCCTCGACCTCTCGCTGGTCTAACTGGTGTCTGGTCATCCAGATCGGTAGCGCGTGTCCTCACCATCTGTGATAGAATGAAACAACAGAAGTTTAGATTTACAAAATCAACAGATTCGCACGACAGAATTCAAGAAATGAGATTTTTCCTAAGGGTTTCATAGCCTATCGAAGATAAGTACAGATGTCTCCGTACCGATCTACAAGACTCTACTAAACCTGCTCATGACCGGTGAGTCCTATGCAACCTAGGCTCTTATACCAACTTGTCACGACCCAAATCCTAAGCCGGCCGTGATGGAGCCTATCATGGAACTAGGCTAGCCAAGCAATCACATATTTACATAACATTTTCATAAATTCCAAAATTGTTCCCAATATTTCATAAATATCTTTAAATTTCCAAATTTTAAGCAAAATCAAACGAAATAAATAGTCTAATAACTACCCCCAAGACCTGGAGTCAACCCGTCATGAGCATCTACGAGTAGTACAAAATAAACTCAACTGTCATAATACATCAAGTCTCGGAACGAGGAACCGATACAAGAATAAGAAAGGGAAAGAGAGAGTTGTGGACGCTGAACAACTACCTCCAAATCCCAACTCCGGCTCTTCGAGAAAAGAAGGAATTAGCGCTCGGAACCAACACCTGTATCTGCACACAGGGGTGTAGGGAGTAATATGAGTATGCCAACTCAGTAGTAATGAAAGTAAATAGTGTCTAAGGGTATGAAAGCACATAAAACAATCATCAATGCACAGTAAGTGAAATCTTTCTTTCAGTAAAACACAGATATGATGCCTCGTAGCATTTAAGTTCTTTTTCAGAAAACTATCAGTTGAAAGTGTGTCTTTTTCATAAGTTTCATCGAAATCAAAAGTGATTCAACATATAAATTGACAGAGTTCATAAATAGTCTCTTAAATGAAAACATGTATCATAAAGTGCCTCTCGGGCGTATCATCACTCAGCATCAATCACTAAGCATGCCTCAAAATCACTCGGTATCAGCCCATCGGGCTACCTCATAGTCACTCATGCCTCCCAATCACTCATCACTTGGCACTCGGTACTTAGTAGGTACCTCCGCTCACCGGGGGTGTACAGACTCCGGAGGGGCTCCTACAGCCCAAGCGCTAATATCAAGCCATCTCGTGGCATAAATCACTCAGGCTCTCGGCCTCTCTCATATCATAACAATGTAACATGTTGCGGCATGCAGCGCGATCCATAATATCCTCACAATATTGGTACTCGGCCTCACTCAGTCAGAAACTCTCAAAAAGCAACTCGGGCTATCAACAAAACGGGATATTCGACCCAAAACAGTATTTATATCACACAATAGTGTAAACAAGTCTGAGTTTTGAAAATAGATTAACATGGTATGACTGAGTGTAAATCATGATCAAAATAGTGAGGAATATCTTAAAATAGCCCCCAAGGGGTCTAAATAGGTCGGCACAAGGCCCCAAGCATGGCTTACAGCCCAAATATAGCAATAGTATGAAAATACGATTTATCATGTGATTTAAAAGCAATTACGCAACTCAATAGTTGCCACGTGAAAGACCAAGTCAAATCCCCAATCAGTGCACACCACACACCCGTCATCTGGCATGTGCGTGACTCCAAAATAGTGAGAAAATGCTAAGTCCGAGGTTTCATACCCTTAGGACAAGATTAACAGTCATTACTTACCTCAAACCGATCCGAAAACTACTCTGCGATGCTCTTGCCTCTAGAATCGACTCCCAAATGCTCTGAATCTACCAAAACCAGATTAATAACATCAATATATGCTAGGGAGACGAAACCCATTCGAAAATTATCAAAAAATGTACAAATCCCGAAATTGGCCAAACCCGACCCCCTGAGCCCACGTCTCGGAATCCAATAAAAATTACTCACAAGAATCGTTATTCTTCCACGAGTCTACTCATATGAAATATACAAAAATCCGGCAACAAATGACCCTCCAATTCCTCAATTTAAAGTCTCAAGTTCCCAAGCCCTAAACCTCAAATTTAGGCACTAATTTCCATAGATTTCACCCTAAATCAGTCCAATAACACATAGAAATGAGTTTTAGATTCAAAAATCTTACCTCCACGAAGTTCTCTTGAATTCCTCCTTCAAAACGCTCTCTCAAAGCTCAATCCCGGATAAAAATATTGAAGAAATGGCTCAAATTCGAGAAGGCTGGAATTTATACCCTTCTGATCAGTGGAACCGCACCTGCGTCCCTTTCCCTGCACCGGCAGACCCGCACCTGCAGAAGTCACTTAATTGCCCAACCTCCGCACCTGCGCTCAAATTACCGCACCTGCAATTCTGCAAGTGCGGCCCAGCTTCCGCATCTGCGGTCCTCCACCAGGCCACCCAATTCTGCATCTGCGACAAATAGTCAGCTTCTGCATGCTCGCACCTGCGGTCCCCTAGCCGCAGGTGCGGAAACATCAGAAGCTCTCAGTTAATTTTGTACTACCATATATTCATCAACATCTATATGGTGAATATCTGTTAAAGAGAAAGTTATACCATTATGGTCATGGTCAGAATTATATGCAAGATTTGTTTCTTACATTACTGTTGTCCTTTAATAATCACATTGCCAAAATTTTGGCGTATAATAGGTACGTGACCAATGACCATTCATGTCATGATAATGACATTGTTTTCTTATTTCATCTCAAACCTTCTTCTAAAGGTGAGTGTGGTATACTCACTACCGCTAGCACGCTCATATTCTTTCAAGAATAAATATGTATTCATAAATCACATGTTATCACATTCACATCATGAATGGACCATAATAATCTATATGTGATTTACAAAATCTCATGTCAAATCGATGACAAACATTGCTTTCACAGAATGAAGGATTATTTTGAGAACCCTTATTATTCTCATTTGTCACGACCCAAATTCCCAACCTAGAGATCGTGATGGCGCCTAACATCACACTTGCTAGGCAAGCCAATGTTAGTTATAAATTTACTAATTTTCTTGATTATTTACTTTCGCATAAACAATTGAATTTAAAGTGCTCTTAACTGAAATATTTCCCAACAATATTAAAATAAAATAATAATATTAACCAATTAAATTAAACGAACCGCGAACTAATTATATCATAATACCAAAACTACCCTAGGGTCTGGTGTCACAATCCACGAACTACTAAAGAATACTACAAATAATGGCCGAAAGAAATAGTGTAATTGTTTTGAATATAATAAAACAGTGTAAATAATAATAGAAGAAGACTCTCGGAATCTGCGAATGCCGGCAGATGTACCTCGTGTCTCTGAACGAATGAATAGCCGCTCTAAATATCTCTACTGATGGTCAGTACCTGGATCTACACAAAATAGTGCAGAGTGTAGTATCAGTACAACCGACCACATGTACTGAGTAAGTGCCGAGCCTAACCTCGGCGAAGTAGTGACAAGGCTAAGGCGGGGCTTTAACAATAAACACGTGATATTAATATATATACGATAACACAATAAAATAATTCTACACGAACAAGAAAATATATCTGAGACAATAATTATAAAACAGGAAGGAAATTTAAACATATCAATTCAAATACAACAACAATAATAAAATAACACAACCGCCTCTTTCAGGCCTCAACTTTAACCAATCCTCAAGAATTTCCAAGCTTTCAAACTTTATATTTGAATAAAACTAGTGCTAAAATATGAAGATAGTAATATAAAATAGAAAGTTTCAAATCTTTGTTTTTCTGAAAACAAAACAGTAAAAGTAATCATTTAGCTTTTCAAATCTTTATTCTCTTTGAAAATCAGTAAATATATAAATGTCCTCCCCTATCGCTCCTTGTTGCGCCGTGCAACCCGCTCCCACCTGTCCTCCCTTATTGCTCCTCCCCAAATATATCACCCTTATTGCTCCTGTTGTAGCGTGCAACCCGATCCCACCTGTCCTCCCTTATCACTCTTTGTTGCGGCGTGCAACCCGCTCCCACCAGACATACCATATCAATTTATT
>MDKH01004330.1:0-24422 GCA_005239495.1 Nicotiana undulata
TAGCGGGTTCAACGTTAGGCGCAGTCACGGCCCAAAGGGTGGGAATTTGGGTCGTGACAAAATGCCCTAACATAGTTATGCCAGCTAGTAAGTATAAGAAAGGAAACAGACAACACATAGAATATTTTCTCACAACTTTCACAAGATAAAGCTCACACAAATATCAACAACAAGAATGCCCCCAGGCCATCACAAGTCATCACAAGTCAATCCCTGACATAGCCCACCTTGTCTCGCCACGTGTGCAATAGTAAAGTAAATGCCCACTTTGTCTCACCACACGTGTGTAATAATGTTCCCACCTTGTCTTGCCACATGCGCAACCTACATATATATATATATATATATATATCCCGCCTTATCACACTACATGTGCAAATATTAATAGTAACAATAGCACGACAGAAACCTCGTGCAACCCCATAACAACAACCGCACGGCAGGAACCTCGTGCATAACAATAACAATAACCACACGGCAGAAACCTCATGCATCACCACAACAAGTACAACATCAACAATGACATTAATACAAAGTACGTCAAGTAAATCAACTCAAGAATCTTTCGATCACAAGAAACAGTAGAACTAGTTCGCAAGGAATAACCATAATAAAGAATACTAGGCGTAATAAGAACAACTCAACAGGGAAGAAAGTAATATGTAACAATGGTCCCACAATGTATGGTTCAACAACAAGAAACTAACACGAGTCAAATATTTCCAAACAAGGGAAAGTCAACTAAGGCATATGATATCTAAGCTCTTTTTATGGTTGGGAAATTATGAAGGTAGACAACGGGAAGGTAACCATAACCTTAATTAAGGATGAACAATTACAAAAGAGATAACTATAACTTCAAATAAAGATAAGCAGTTAGGGGAATGATATCATGGAAATAGAAGAGATAACAGTTCCAATTAAGGAACATATGAATCAAATAAACAATAAGAGTGGATCATGAAGAAATTAGTTCTAATTGAAACAGGTAGAGGTGAAGCTAGTCATTAAGAAATGTATTCATAACAAAACAACTGCATATTCAGTGAACACAAGGACCTATGAACCCTAAAAGGCCAGTTTCCACAAATAAGCCCGAGCACATACTCATCACCTTGGGTACACGGACTACAATTAGCATAGAAGACTCAAATCCGAAGGGGTAGTTCCCCCACACAAGGTTAGGCAAGATACTTACCTCAAAGAAGACAAATAGATACTCCAAAATTAATGTCTCGGGTGAAATGACCTTCGGACGGCTCAAATCTAACCAAAATAACTTTAAAGCACAAATAAAACTCATAAGAAATTATTTCGGATCATAAAGGCTCAATCTTTATCAAAATCAAAAATCGACCCAAAAAGTCGATCCCCAGGCCCGCACTTTGGAACCCGACAAATTTCACAAATCCGAATACCCTTTCCGATATGAGGTCAATCATACCAAAATTATCAAATTCATACCAATTCGTCCCTCAGATCATGATTTTGCATTTTAAAATTATTCTTCAAAAACCTCCATTTTCCTCAACTCAAAACAGAAATTAAATGATAAAAATAAATATAAAATCACGAAATATAATAAATTCTAGGTGAAGAACACTTACCCAATCGATTTGCTTGAAAACCCCACAATGAATCGCTCAAAATCGAGCTCTACAATTCAAGATATAATAAAACTGGCCTAACTCTCGATTTGAAGATCTTATATTCTACCCAGATGATTGTGCATCGCGAACGCGGATAAAGGATCGTGTTCGCGAAGAAGAAAAAATGAGGCTGCCACGAAGTGCTTCGCCATCGCGGAGAAAAAAGGTCCGATGGCTCTCGAGTGGCCTACGCGAACGCGGGGAATGGTACGTGGATGTGAAGAAGGGAAACGCATAGCTTCACGAACGCGAGTGACTAAACGCGAACGCGATGAAGGGAAGGGGCAGGCTTCCGCGTTCGCGTGATGAGGCATGCGAACATAAAGAACAGATGTTCCTGCCTCCAAAATTACTCTTTGCGAACACGAAATAGCTAACGTGGATGCGAAGAGAGAAAACCAGATGACAGGTTCAGCAGTTCAAAAATAGAAAGAAATGACCCGTAGCCTATCCGAAACACACCCGAGGTCTCCGGGACCCCGTCTAAACACACAAATAAGTTCCATAACCTAACACGGACTCGCTCGGGGTCTCAAATCGCATCAAACAACACCAAAAATACAAATCGCACCAAGAATCGAACTTATGAAATTTCAAATCCTCCAACTTCTAAAACTCGCGCCGAAACCTATCATATCAACCCGGAATGACGTCAAATTTTGCAGACAAGTACCAAATGATATAATAGAGATGTTCCACCTCTCAGAAATACATTCCGACCTCGATATCACCAAAGTCAACTCTTGGTCAAACCTCCCAACTTCCAAAACTTCAACTTTCCAGTTTTTGCCAAAATGCTTCAAATTACCCTATAGACCTCCAAATCAAAATCCGAACGCACACCCAAGTCCAAAATCACCATACGAAGATGTTTCAATCATCCAAAACCCATTCTGAATCCGTTTACACATAAGTCAATTTCCGGTCAACTCTTACCTCTTAAGCTTCCAAAACTTGAATCCTTCTTCCGATTTGACTCCGAAACACCGATAACTGAATTCAACCTGCACGCAAGTCGATACACATAATACAAAGATGCTCAGGACCTTATGCTGCCAAACAAAACTTAAATTCTCAAAACGACCGGTCGGGTCGTTACATCCTCCCCCTTTTAAACAAACGTTCATCTCGAATGTGCCGAGAATCGCCTTGAAGTCTTCAAATCACTGAATGCACACCTCCAACATACACCCGTGGGTGACTGATAAGTAGGGATTTTAGCATATTATTTGCTCTCTTTTACTTGTGTTTTGGGCCAAAGTGCGTGAAGGTATTCCCCGAAACTAACTTAATATGCTTGCTTGCAGAGATTGTTCAAAATGAGCAAAAAGAGTCATAATAAACTCATAAAGGAGTCAAAACTTGAACAAAAACCAAGACAGGGCCAAGAGGCGTGGAATGCGGACCGCGATAGAAAAGTGTGGCCGCATAAGTGTTAACGCAAACATAATTACGCGGTCCGCGAAATGGAGAATCAGAGAGATGGTTTTTGGGCACAAATATGAACGCGGAACGCGTCAGAAAGAGGTGGCCGCGATTGGAATTCCCTGGACCGCGATTGCTAAGATTCAGAGAGTTCATACTTCAAGCAAAAATGAGAAAGGCGGTCCTCGTCAAAATTACGCGACCGTGGAAGTCTCTCATGCGGACGCGGTGGAAATTACGCGATCCGCAAAACAAGGTTCAACCCAAGCCCAGATGTGAAGAAACGTTGACCGCGATCAGAATTACGCGGCTGCGGTCAGAATGACGCAGCCACGAAACCTCCGTAGGGGTATTTTTGTCCGGAAATTTTAGCTTAGTATAAATAGATCTTTTTGTCAATTTTAGGTTATGTTTTTTTTGTTGAGCACGTGAGATGGCTAGGTTTTTCTATTTGGGAAATTTTGTACAAGATTTACCTTATAACATTAGATTTTCATCATTTAATTTTGTATTATGGATTATATCTTCTCTTTATCTTTGATTTCTTCTATTATTATGAGTAGCTAGACCCATATCTAGGGTTCTGACCCAACCCTAGTATGGGTATTTAATGGGTCTTGAATTTTAGGGCTTGATTGTTTATGGGTTAGTGATATTTAGCCTAATTCATGCTAGAATTGTAGAATTAGTGGTTGCAAACACTGATTCATGCCTTTATGACTTAGGCTCTTCTTGAGGAAGAGGGACTAAGTCTATTAAAATTAGGTTAACAAGGAATTGGGGTGAACTCAAGAAATTGATAGCCCCAACTAAAGGGTTAAACCTAGAGATAGTAATACCCGACTTGAGCTAATATCACTTGTATTGCATGAGCACCCATTTGGACTTGAGAAAGCCAAATTGGGCAAAGTCACTCAAACTACCGAGAGGTATAGAGTGAGTACTTGGGTGTGATAGCTATATTACGACCCCAATCACATCAAGCTTGCCTTAGATTCTTGATACCCATTAGATATTCCCCTAGGCGGAAGTCACTACCCTAGTCTTTTTAAACACTTGAAAACTATCATAAAAAATATTGTACTTAGCTTTAATCTTAATATACAATAGAAGTAGAAGTAGAAATAGAAACAAAACCAAGCATGTTTGGAAGTGCAATTATGAACAACACACGCATTTAGATTTAGATAAATACCTAATTCTAAATCAATTAACTGCCTATGGAAATCGATCCCGACCTTGTTGGGTAAAACTGCATCGACTATCCTCGCTACTCTATAGTGGTGTACGTTTGGTATCGATCAGTGACCCCATGTCACTCCAATCCACATCAGCCTGACGACACCATCTCAACTATAATGTATCCTTTCTACCAACACCGATTTGCCTTAGAGTCAAAATTCTCACCTTCCATTCATTTCCAAAAGACCCATTCTACATCCATACTCGGTATCAGTCTCAACCAACTGCAACAACTCATGCCTACACCCACAAGGTACGACCAACCAACATGACACACCACACATAGGCCCAAAATAACATCATTGATCACAATAGCTTCCCCTAATCAAAACCAGCACCGACAATTAGCCTCATATCCGCTAGAAACCCATTCCAAACCTCCACCACGCTGACAATGATACAACAAACATGAAGACCTCATAACTATACACCCGGATCAACAAGTCACAACTAACACCACCGGTCACACACCCTGCAAGCTAAAACTCAAGAAGCACAGAACAAAAAATACTGAATATGCAAAGAGAAACACATAAGAGAAATATCAAACAATCCCGACAGACACAACTCTTTATCAGAACCATGCTACAAATCACTTTATATAGAAAGAATCAAAGTATATGAAAAAACCCCCAAGGATCTCACCCTAATATGACTTCTACCACGGCACACAAGCCGACTCAAACATATCAAAACACATGGAATCGCGAGGGTCTCACCCTGCAACTCTGAATCACAAGCCGAAAAAACATCATACCAATTGAAACCTTCCACTAACTCAATTATGCCAATAAAATCACAACATTTACTAAACTCTCAACCCGGTAGAGTATCAAATCACAAATCGTAACCAATTTACTTAAGGATCACATCAATCTACCATAATGAACAACAAGAATTCACTCCTGGTCTCCTAACTCTGATTAATGAATAAAAACAAATGATAGACACGGGCTACCACCCATAGAATCTCACAACATGGGCAAACACATAAACAGGATACTAAGTCATGAACTCACCCATAGGTGAAGCAACAAATAAGGAAACTCGTCCTGATAAGCAGAACCGAAACAAAATACAAATGGTGCCCCTCTGTAACAAATCAAAAGCATACATATATGACATAATCTGGCACAGCGGCCTCAAGATCACTATATGTAACACATCAACGGCCCGGGCCTCCCCCTCATGGGTGCCCTCTACTCGCCTGAATACCCCGTTGTGACACATTTGTTCGGAGTCTAGGACAGTCTCTCACCCTATGGATGGTATCTCCACACTCAAAGAAACTTCTTTGTTGATGTGGTTGTGGAAACTGGGCAGTACGGGTACCCTGAGACCCATGAGTACCTGAAACACCATGCGAAGTCGAAAGGACAAACTGAACTGGCTGACCCACAAAACTTCTACCATGCCGTACCCTGCCTCCAAAATAAGTACCAGTAGATCTCTCCGGCCTACGAGGCCTCCTCGCCTCCTTGTCTTCTCTCTCCTGACCTCGCTTGGCCTCTCTCTCCCGATCCCACATGCCCTACACTCGACCAGCGATCCCTACCACCCGCGAAATAAAACATCCGACTCTAACTCCCGAGCCATGCTTAAATGAATATCATGCCTAAGCATTCAATGAATCTACGGACACGCTCTCTAACTGTGGCAACCAAAGCAGGTGCATGTCACTGAATCTAACGACATACTCTGACACTAACATTGTGCCCTGGCGCAACTGCTCAAACACTGCGCGCCATGATACAACAACAGGGACATAAAGTAAGCATAAATGTTACCAGTAATCGAATATCCCGTCAAACAACTCAAGGTATCGAGATTCGACCTAACATGATCTCTAATCAAATTACATTTACCAGTTTAGGTAATTAAACTAATAAGTTGAGTCTAGGTAATACAAATATCACATGATATAATCCTAAGTCTACCCGGACATAAGCATGATTATAGCTACGTACAGACTCTCATCACCTCGTGAGTACGTAGTCCCACAACAAGTAGCACATAACAACTACATCACCTATGGTGTAATTTCCCCCTCACAAAGTTAGACAGGAGACTTACCTCACTCCAAAATCCTATAACCGGCTCCAACGCCTCTCTAACACCTCAAACACATGCCCATCGATCCGAAACTGGCCAAACAACGTGCATATGCTCAATACTCATAACTTAACAATTTATAATAATTCCTAGCTTGCTCGAAAATTCAACAAAGTCAACCCCGAGGCCCACGTGCTCAATATGCCACAAACTAAAATATATAATTTATTCCCAATTTCATGTGCAATTTTGTGGTCAAAATCAAAAAAATACCATTTTTAGGTTTTCTTCCAAAAAGTCCATAATTTCTATCAAATTCCATGTTAAAATTAATATATAACCCAAGTATTTAACTTGAAACAAGTTGGAAAAACTTACTTATGATATATGGCAAAAAGGATCTTCAAGAATCACCCTAAATCGTCCCACATGTGCTCCAAGAACTTAAAAGTGAAGAAATGAGCTCAAAATTCTGAAATTAGATGTTAAATACACCCGCTAGGCATCCTTCTTCACGAACACGGTCATTTTTTCATACGATCACAGTTAACAAAAGTTCGAGCATCATTTCCTTCATCGCGATCGCGACCAAGAATCCTGCGATCATGATGTACAAATCACATATTTCTCCTTACAAACAACCTTTGGTATAATAGCCATAATATTTTGTACAAATTTTCAAATAACAAACGGTTCGATTTTAAACGATTCAAATGGTTAAAATTTTTATTTTTTGATTATATCAAAATTCCTTTTAGATTGCAAGATATAAGCTCCCAAAATCAGACAACTGACAGTAGAAATTCCTTCTTCGCGATCGCAACCTTACCTTCCCCGATCACGATTCACAAGGTCAGAAATGCACTTTGCTCTTCGCGATCGCGTCCCAGACCTCCGCGATCGCGATTCACACCCCTGATATCAGATATCAGCAGTTCAAAGGGGCCTAAATGTGGTCCGAAACCACCCCAAAACTCACCCGAGGTCCGAGGAACCCCGCTAATCATTCTAACAAGTTTATATACCCTATGTAAACTTGTCCAAAGGCTCGGAACACAATTTACAACATCTAAACCAAGAATTAAAAATCAACAATTTCTTAAACTCTCTTAACTTTAAACCTTCATTCTTCGCCAAACGCGTCCGAATCACACTTAAACATTTCAGAATGGCGCCAAATTTTGCGTACAAGTCACATATCACAATACGAACCTATTCCAAGGCTCGTAATCCCAAATTGACATCAATAACATAAAAGTTCACTTCAACTCGGACTTAGAAAATTCTAAAATCTTCAAAGTTCCAGCTTTCCACAATAAGCACCGAAATTCTCCCGGACCGTCCGATACTTAACCCGAACATACGCCTAAGTTCAAAATCATCATACGAACCTATTGGAACCTTCAAACCCGATTCTGAGGTTGTTTACTCAAAAGTCAAACCTTGATCAACTCTTTCAACTTAAAGCTTCTGAATTGATAATTTTCCTTCCAAATCAGCCCTGAAATTCAAATACGACTATACGTACAAGTCATAATACATGAAAAGAGGTTACTCAAGGCCTCAAACCGTTGAACAATGAGCTAGAACTCAAAATGATTGATCGGATCGTTACAACAATTATGGTTAATTAATAATTTTTATCTCGATCACAAATTCGCTTGTATGGTGTAGTCCCGATAACTTAATATTATTCTAAATTTTCTTTAATAATAAGTAATCAAGTAATAAAAGTGGACAGAGGAAAAACACAACTCGAATAAAACACAGAAATATTTAACATTGATTTAAAACTATATATAGTTAATCAATCGACCGTGCTTAAACCACGAGATGCTAAAACCACGACCGTACTTAATTCCGTGTGGCGATTCCTATAATAATAGAATAATTCCTTTTTAAAATTATCATTTTAATCGGAAAAATTCCTATTTATAATAAAAATGGGAGGTGTGACAACTCTTACAATATATTGTATATTGTAGTGATACACTGTTAGGTAATTGTGTTTCTTCTTCAAAATTTAAGTTGAGAATTCGATCTCAATCAACTCAAATTAGCTTGAAATGTGATCAAATTTCAATATTAACTTCCCAAAGTTTAGAATAAATAATATTCTATAACACCTACTTCAAATCAAATAAAAATCCTTGAAATGAAATTTCATATTCAAGAGCTTCAAGCTTAACAATGGTGGATCTTCAGACTTATACAAAAATTCAGATCCTGAATTTTGAAAATAATTATAAAAAATATTTACAACTTTTCACCAAATCACAAGAAGTGCCAATTATGAGGAAACATGGGATTTGTTGGGTTTTCAAACTCACACAAAAATTCAAATCTGAAATTTAACAGAAGACTTTAAAAAGAAAATCTTTAAAATTTTCGTTTCAGCAGACCACAAAAAGTGTCAAATCCAAGTAAATATAGGGTTTTGGTAAAAACACACGGGGTTACATGGAAAATGAATGGGTCAAGTGGATAACAAACTCCTTCAAAAAAGAGAAAGTTATGCAGCTTAGTTAAAAGAGAAAGATGTTTGGCATGCTGGGGAAAAGAGTAGGCACGAGTAACAAATTTGGACCTCACCGGTAAAAATTATAGTAAGAATTACAAGAAAACACACGTGATTTCATATCATAATAAAAAATGGTCCATATTTTTAAGTTTTACCTCACATAGCTAATATTCTATATTTTTGAAAGCATTAGCAAATTTAAAATTTGTGTTCTTACAACCATTGCTTTTAAAAAATTTGGTGTTAAATATGTGTTCTCACAACTATTGCTCTCACTCTCTCTTCTTCTCACATATTCTACATATATTTCAAGGGGCCATGTATTTTCTGTTTCACCCTCTTTTGTCATTTGTTGCAATGAAAAAAATTAAATAGTAGAAGTCCACCATTGAAGGCCATTCAAAGCTTTGCTTTCGAAAATATGATTTCTTAAGTTTGTTAGTTGTTTGGATTGGATGTTGTTCCAATTGATTGAAAATATCAAAAGGAATTCAAAACTTAAATTTTAAGTGATTAGGAGTAGATATGAGCAAGATTTGAGTTAAATTTCAGAAAAGACGCACGGAAGTAGACGAAGTCAATTTTTTGTATAATTATGTATAATCTTGTATAATAGTATATATAAGTGTATAAACACATCTTATACACATTTATACAAGCATCTGTAGACGAACTTCTTCCACGATTTTCAGTTGCAATTCTTGTTCAAAACAAGTCAAAATCTCTATTAAATGATTTCAAATTTTATATACAACCTCCTTATACTATTTCTAACAAGTCTAAATAAAACCCACTCAAAATTTCTCACAAAATCAAATTCGTAATTTAAACCCACATATTTAAGCTTATTAAAAATCTAATTTTCACAACCCAAATGGATTTGATTTGTTTGAATCACAATTACTAATTTGAAAATTAACTTAAAAACTTGAGCAATTTTCTTAAAAAGTTAAATAGTAATTTTGAGAACCTATTAGAGTTGGATGTTGAATCTTAGCCTATTATTTTTGGGCTAATTGATTGTAAATTGAAATGCGGATTATAAAATTGAAAAGGAGAGAGCCAATTGTTCTTATGTGAAATTATCCCAAAATTTTAACTAACTTTTAAATAGGCAAAATCGAGTAATTTTTTGGACCCGAAGGCATTTCGCGTTATTTTTGGGGGTACTACTAACTAGGTCAATTTATAAGTAGCTTATTAGAAAAATAGGTCAATTTATTACTAATATTATCCAATTAGCTCTTTGTAGCCAAAACAAAGTTAAAGTTTTTGCTTCTTTTGAGTGGGTACTATTAGAATAGACTGGCTATATCTTAAAAAGTTTGAATCTTAGTTTTGGGATGATTTGGCGGAGCTTTGAGGTGATTTATTGAAAATTTGAAGTAAAAGATGAAACATGAAAAATATTATATGTGTATCACACCATGTATTTGTGTATCATATATCTATCATATGTGTGTGATACATACGTGTTACATGTTTGATACATGTGTCGCAAAATAATTTTTTGAACTCGATTCAAATAACGAATTTTGATACCAAATAAGTCCAAATCACCTTCAATCTTCCTCAAAATTTATACATTGACTCATCTATATGTTTTGAACGAATTTCAACTATACCCATTCAAAAAGTCCTTTTTTGCTTAGATTTTTAGAATCTTGTATATATCACGACCCCAAATCCTAACAGGTCGTGATGGCGTCTATCGTGGAACTAGGCTAGCCAACCATCATATAACTACACATTTGTTTTAATATAATTTCTCAAAAATCAATAATAACCAGTAAACTGAGTATAAAATTTTCTCTAAGTGTTTGAGCAAACATAATAATAACTAACAGTCTAAACAAATCCCCCAGGACTGGAGTCAACCGATCACGAGCATCTAAGAAATGAACTAACTCTGCTACTGTCATAATAATATCTATGAATCAAATAATAAGTATTATATGAATAAGGGAACTGGAGAAGCTGCGGACGCTGGGCAGCTACCTCGAAATCCCAAACGCTGATGACAACGAGCTCGGATGACTACTGCTCCGAACCAGAACCTGGATTTACACACAGGGGTGCAGGGAGTAATGATGAGTACGCCAACTCAGTAGTAATGAAAATAAATCACAATCTGAAAATAAGAAACACGCAGCACAGATACACCAATCCATAAAATAGTAGAACATCAAGTCTCAATACAGTATACATAAGTTCGAAAACCAATTTCCATAAAATCCTTTGAAACAAGTATATCTTTCCAATATTTTTCAGTAAAACTCTCAATAATATCTGTTTGAAAAATGAAGTGAATCATAGTCAAAAACTCAGAAAAATATCATTATAAAACTACCCCTCGGGCGATAATCATCACTCGTAATAATTTCCCTCAGCACCTCACCATCACTCAGTATCAGCCCCGCGGGCAACCTCACTGTCACTCATGCCTCCCAATCACTCATCACTCGACACTCGCACTCAGTAGGTAACTGCGCTCACTGGGGGTGTGTACAGACTTCGGAGGGGCTCCTACAACCCAAGCGCTATAAAAAGCCACATCATGGTATAAATCACTCTCAGACACTCGGCCTCTCTCATATCATAAGATCTCACAACATTGCCCCTCGGCCTCACTCATATCAGAACATCTTAACAACATATGCAAAAAGTGGGTACATTTGTAATTTTTTTTGCAAAACGAATATAAGTTAAAACGTGACACAAAAAACAGGTATAGATGCAAATGCCCCTGGAAGCTTTGTGTGTTTAGCACCGATCCATGCCAAAGTTAAAATATGAGAACTTTACGCAAGTAGCAGACATTTTATATATATATATATATATATATATATATACTAGTCTCTATTCTCGTGCGTTGCACGAATATCTTAAGTCAAGTACCACATAATTTATATAAAAAATATTAGAATTTAAATTGCATATATAGTATAATAGTATCATTTGTTAGAGTAATATAATGAACTAATTAATGATCTAACTAACTACCATCGTTAGTAAATTAATATGAATTAGAGCTTCAGTTTAAAGAATTTGATGTTTAGCTAAAATACTTCAAAATATTAAATATTAGGTAGTCCTAATATATTATGATTTTATTCAACGTGAAATAATTTATGTGAAAAATAATTAAAGCCTAATTCCAATAAATTTCAATTTCTTTCGGTCTAATGTGATTTAGTCCTGATCGTGCATCGTAGATATGATCCTATCGTCGTTCTTTGATATACAATTATGTTAGCTTATAATTATTAGTATAGTTATCTTATTAATAAAAAAATAAAACAGTTAATGTCCGAAACATAAAAAAGAGGGTCAAAATCAGATTTCTAAAACTATAAAATCAAAGACAAAATCGTTTAAGTACGTTGGATTTGTAATAAAATACAGTATAAAATATATGGAAATTCTTTTGAATAACAATATGTTGTTAGTTTCTGATAACAAACTCAAAATGTTTTAAGAAAATAAAATTAGTCCAACTTTTGTTTTTCACATCTTAAAATTCAAACGAAAACTAAAAAGTTTTCTTCAATTTTGTAAACTAATTATTATTTTAATGTTAATACTTTGAAAATATCCGACTTTATACTCGCTTCCTTCAATTCTAACGTATTTGTTCCATGTTTAGCTAGAGGAAAGTTTAGAATATTTAATTTTAGATTTACTTAATCTTATTCATTCATTATTGTACTTCTTCCACTATTAAGTCCCTATTCTACTACACCTCTTCATCCTAACGTGTCTATTTTCAGTTGCGTCCTTTTGGTATAAGTTATTGTCAAAACTAATATAAATAGTTAAGGGTACAAAATTCGATTAATATTTTAGGGATATTTTAGTCACTCAACATTTAGCATAAAATATTCGTGCTATTGTAATAGGATTCCTAAAGGTAATCATGTAGGATTCCTAACATGTAGTATTATATCTTAAAACTAATAGGATTATAAGACTAACATCTACAATTTCGGGATTATTCAAATGTATTGTTCTATAATATATAAATGGTTATTAACTCTGCTTGATGGTCTTGGAGGTCATTATAAATGCATAATGCACTTCAAAGCATCTAAGATTTGCATTTTTAAGTTTCTTTATCATATTTATGTTTTACGCTAACTACTTTTCAAATATACACAACATTAAGAGTCTTAGGGGAAAAAAATATATTTTTATATGGTAAACCTTTAATTTATATGAAATTTGATTCACAAATTTATAGTGACAATCACATTTCAAATTAATGTTGTACGTACATACACACAAGGAGTTCAAATATAATTAAAGAAAAATAATTCTAGTTAAATAAGAAAAGATTTAATAAGATTAAAATTTTAGTTGATTTCAAAGTACTAAATTTTAGGAAAATAATTAAATGATAACATTAAAAACTCAAAGTGCTAATTATTAGGGAAATAATAAAATGCATATTCCTATATATTAGAAAATTAATTAAATGATTATTTTATCTAGTGTGAACTTTACGTTTAAAGGGTAAAAAAGGCGAACGACATTTCATTAAAGAGCCTTCGTGCTTTTAATATAGTATAGAATAGATACTTCCTCTGTTTCAATTTTTGTGAATCTATTTCCTTTTTAGTCCGTGTCAAAAAGAATGACTCCTTTACTTATTTGGAAACAATTTACCTTTATGCAATAATTTATAGCCACACAAAATATATGTGTCTCATTTTACACCACAAGTTCAAAAGTCTTCTCTTTTTTGTTAAAGTCCGTGTCCGGTCAAATAAGTTCACATAAATTGAAATAAAGGGATCCGACGATTATTCATAATTTAAGTGGTTGGGTGTGCGGTAATTTAGGTATGTTATTAAACAAATTATGTGCTAATTATTATTATAAAAATTCAATACTGCATCATCCTTCTAATATTTATTATGTATAACGATTTGGTATCTCGTACTCATTAGTATGAATAGTCTAGATACACGTCATATAAGGCTCATTAGAGGGATAACTGCTCTCTCGTCTCTAATAAGAATTTTTTTATTTTTTTGAGCTCGAACTTGAAACTTCGATTAAAGGTGAAATATCTCATTCATCCCACATATTAGTTGATGATTTGTATTGACACTCAAACGGTTAGTTTTACACTTTCTAATTCTCCTCATGTTATTTGCTCTCTTTCATCGACCCAATGTTAGGATTTACTCCAAATATTTATCAAATTTTCTGTTATATTATTTTTTACTCAATGCGTTAAATTTGAACTTTTACGTTTAATGAATAATATTGAACAATCTAACGTAGTTATTAACGAATTTATGACTTAATGATCAATTGTGCGGATTATGGTTAGTAATTCATTTAATTCTTATCTTTTTTTTAGCTCATGAGTTGTAGCTATAACATTTAAACTACTGAACTACTATATGATTCTTTTAGATTTTACTTAATCACGATAAATGGAGCAAGTGTATTTAAAAAAAATTAAGCATATATCATGATTGAATGGTGTGAGTAAAAACTTTCCTCTTCCGTTCATGCTAATAAAATTCTGCAAAACGAGGAGAGTGAACCATAACAAGGGCTCGAGAAGAGAAAACCATATTATGAAGGCGACACAATATTTTCATTTATTTAACCATGGACCAGTTTTCTGTATGACCAGATCAGTCATTTTGAGTATTTTATTTTTGTTCGGTGGTGTAACGATCCGACCAGTCATTTTTAGAGTTATAGCCCTGATCCCCTGTCTACTACCTTCCCCGTGTCTTTTTCTGCTTATGTGTCTTGCAAGGAGGTGTTGGTCGTGGTTTCGGAGTGTTTTGGGACACTTAGTCCCTAAACGGAAGCTTAAGTCTTAAAATTTTGACCGTAGTCGAAACTGTGTGAAGACGACTCCGAAATGGAGTTTTGTCGATTTCGTTAGCTCTATTGGGATATTTTGGACATAGAGGCGTGTCCGGATTGTGTTTTGGAGGTTTGTAGCTCATTTAGGCTTGAAATGGAGAAAGTCGAAGTTTTGGAGATTTTGATCGGTAGTGGACTTTTTGATATCGGGGTCGGATTCCAATTCCAGAAGTTGGAGTAGGTTTGTAAGGTTGATTATGACTTGTGTGCCAAATTTAGGGTCAATCGGACGTGGTTTAATAGGTTTCGGCATCGGTTGTCGAATTTGGATGTTTCAAGTTCATTAAGTTTGAATCAGAGGGTGATTTGTGTTTTTAGCGTTGTTTGATTTGATTCAAGGGCTCGACTAAGTTTGTATGGTGTTTTAGGACTAGTTGGTATGTTTGGTTGAGGTCTCGGGGGCCTCGGGTGTGTTTTGAATGCTTAACAGATGAAATATTGGACTTATGATATTGTTGTAGTGTTTCTGGTTTCTTGTGTTTCGCACCTGCAGTGGGGAGGCCGCAGGTGCGGGATCGTACGTGCGGCAGATCAAGCGCAGAAGCGGAGTTTGGAGGCTTGACCATGGATCGCAAATGCGAGGGAAGTACCGCACCTGCGATGCCCGCAGATGCACCTAATGAATCGTAGGCGCGGAGAAGCCGATAGTGTTCCGCAAGCGCGCACACGCAGGTGCGGCCCTATCATCACAGATGCAGACTCATCCCTCTTAAGTCATTTTCGTACATGCGAAAGAATTCCTGCAGGTGCAGTACCGCAAGTGCGGTTGAAGGCTCGTAGAAGCGAGTTTACTGGGTAGAAAATAGGATTTTGAGGGTTGATTTCCCATTTCGATTTTAGGAGCTAGAGAGCTTGGCGGGAGACTATTTTTTTAGGCTTCTTCAAGGAGATTTTTGGGGTAAGTGGTTCTAACTCGGATTGGGCTATACTTCATGAATCTATCGTTATTTTTGTCTTCTAAAAGAAATTAGATATTTGAGTTGGAAACTTGGGGGAAAATGGTAGAAACTTCATAGGCTATAATTTCCAGTTTTGGAAGGCGATTTGAGGTCGAATTCGAGTAATTCTTGTATGGTTAGACTCGTGAGTGAATGGGTGTTCGTATTTTGTGACTTTTACTTGATTTCAAGACATGGGCCTGGGAGGCTGTTTGGGGCGATTTCCTAATTTCTCGATTTAGCTTAGATTTCATTGACTAGACTAGTTTGCTATATTTATTGTATGTAATTGGTTTTGGCTAGATTTGGGTTATTCAAAGTCGGATATTCGTGAGAAGAGCATTGTTATCGATTGATTGAGCTTGGTTCGTGGTAAGTGGTTTGCCTAACCATTGGATTTGGTACTGATTTTTCTATGTGAGCGTCGTGTACGTGAGGTGACGGGTGCGTACACGGGATATTTGTTGAAGAACTTAATTTTTACCGAGTAATTTCCTGTTTTCACCTTAATTGAACATACTAGCATGCATAGTTACCCTGTAAGCCTAAAATAACATGTTTACGTGCCTTAATTTCTTAATTGAACTCTTTGCAGCATGCCTATTAAATTCATGTTTCTTTTCCCGACTTATACTTAGTCTAGACCGTAGATTCTCTTGTTGTACTTTTCGTCTATAATTGATTGCGCCGTGTATTTATATTGGGACTACAGGACGGTATCTCGGGAGATCACCCTACATATTTACTTTTGGGACTAGGGGACGGTATCCAGGGAGATCCCCCTGCACTTTTACCTTTGAGACTACGAGGCGGTACCTCGGGAGTTCTCCTTGCACATTTACTTTTGAGACTACGAGGTGGTACCTCGGGAGTTCTCCCTGCATATTTACTTTTGGGACTACGAGACGGTATCTCGGGAGATCCCTTGTTGCTTATTTCCATGTACTATTATGTTATTTCATTGTGTTTTCCTTTTGTTGAACTCTAGTCTCATATTGTACTGCTTTATTCTACTTTTTTTATTATTATATACCAGTGGGCTTGACCTGACCTCGTCACTACTCGACGAAGGTTAGGTTCGACACTTATTGGGTACCAATTGTGATGTAATCATGCTACTCTTTTGCACATGTTTTGTGTGCAGATTCAGGTGCTCGTCATCAGCCGTATTATCCGTGAGTTCGAGGCTGCTATTGGACACTTCAAGGTATATCTACCTCTTCGCAGACCACGGAGTCCCCTTCTATTCTTCCCCGTGTCAAACCCTTTTCTGTATTTGTTTTACTAGACTCTAGTGTATAAATATGTTATTTCCTTTCTGTATCTTGTGACTCATGATATTCCGAGTTTTGGGAAAGCTGTGTAAGTTAGAGTTGGTTACTGTACATGCCGAGCGACATCGATTTTGTTTTATTCAGTATCAATTGTCGTTAGAAGTCAAACTTTGTTTCCCGTTGTTGGTATTTTCTGTGAATTGTTAGGCTTACCTAGTCGTAGCGACTAGGTGTTGTCACGACGTGATTTGGGTGGATGTTTGGGTCGTGATGGGTGGTTGAGGTCGGGAATAACTTCAGATGATGTACTTGCGTGTATGGTCAGTTTTGGTTTTCGAGTTGTTCAAGATTGATTTGAAAGAATGACTTTCAGTTTTGAAGCTTTTAGTTGGAAGAGTTGATCAAGTTTGACTTTTGTGTATTTGATCTCGAAAAGGAGTTTTGATTAGATTCGGATGGTGATTTTGGACTTGGACTGTAACGACTACGACCATGTTTCCCTAAATGAGATTTATTTTGAATTTCTAAGTATCACGCTATTTCAAACAAGTGATAAGTTAATTTGCGAAGGTGATAGGTTAATTAAATCAAAGAAAGTGAGTTCCGTCGAAGTTTAGAAATTTGGGGATAAAATACGGTCCAAGTTATAATACCCCGTATTCATTGACTAGTACCATACAAAGTACCACATGAGTAAGATGTACAAAGAGTATTAAAGTGAGTAGTATTTTAAGTAATTTAAGACAATTCTTAATTATGCGGATAATTGATTAATTACCGGATAACGAGACACTACGTAATTAACTAATAAATGGATAACATTTAATTTCCCCACCCCACCCCCTCGTGGCAGCAAGCCACAAGTAAGACATATGACACTTAGTCATAATGGGTTAGGTGGCTATCTAAAATAATAAGCCATAAAGTAGAATTCATACTAGTTAGGTCTTCATTTTGGACAGAGAATGATAAGCATGAGAAATCAATCTTTCTTCCAAAATTCAAAGCATTTGAATCGAAGAACAGTCGCTGAAACTAAATTCAAAGAGCGTCCACAAAATTTCTTGCGACCAATTTAATTCCAGTGAGAATTAGTAGCACTTTAGCAAAATAATTTTTGGGGTTTCAAGGTAGTACGGTGCACCCTTTTTCAAAAATATCATACGGATTTTTCCTACTCCAGTTACGAGTCCTCGGGTGTAGAGTTCGGAGTTGCGAGCGTATTCTTGGTCCGAGAGGTAGATTCGACACGAGGTGAGTCTCCTTTCTAACCTTGTAAGAGGGAATTGTCCCCGTAGGTGTTACACATGTTATATGTAATTGTTTGCGGGGGCTATGTACGTACCAAGTGACGAGAGTCCGTACATAGCGGCTATTATTGTTACGTCCGGGTAGTTAGGCCCCACATCATGTCTTGTGTTCGTCTTGTAATGAGTTATATGATATGAAATCCTGTTATATGTGTAGTTTTGTTTCTCTGAGATTTATGAAATTTAAAATAAAATGAAAGGAATTATTTTACGAGAAGTAATATGAAAGAAATTGTCTATGGAAAGTATTGTGAAAAGAAAAGAATATTGTGTGTGCATGTGACCGCTTCACAATTTACATTCTGCGAGCGGGGTGTGTTTTCCCCCACTCTTATGGGATCGGGCCGTACGCCACAGCGGATAAAGATACTCTTATGGGATCGGGCCGTACGCCACGACGGATAAAGATACTCTTATGGGATCGGGCCGTACGCCACGGTAGATAAAGATACTCTTATGGGATCGGACCGTATTCCACGGCGGATAAAGATACTCTTATGGGATCGGGTCGTACGCCACGGCGGATAAAGATACTCTTATGGGATCGGGTCGTACGCCACGGCGGATAGAGATACTCTTACGGGATCGGGCTGTACGCCACGGCGGATCGAAAGGTATTGGTATATTTGTATATAATCGAGCCAGCACACGAGTCGCAGGTACGATTCGCGATCGTGGGAAGCTTTATAGTAATTGTATATAATTGAGTCAACACACGAGTCGCAGATATGATTCGCGATCGTGGGGAGCTTTATGATAAATAAGTATAATTGAGTCAGCACTCGAGTCGCAGGTATAATTTGCGATCGAGGGGAGCTTTACGTCCATTCAGTTATTTTCTTACGACTCCGACCGATTGTCTTATTCCTATGCACGTATGACTTTGTTGAACTGCAATATATACTAACAATGTATACATTACATTAATACATAATATTTGTTCACAGTTAATTTGAATGATGAAATTGATGGTGTTTGTTATAATATTACAGTTTACTGTCAATAAGTGTTTATTGTCACAATTAGTAGTATATAGTTATTTAACTGTATACATACCATGCAGTAACATATTGATTACACATTAGCATTATACATTTCTAGACTTAAATGCTTATGTGACATTAACGTTTTAATGCGTTGGTGGTGCAACTATAGCATTGTATTGATCATTTGATGTTTACATGAAAACGAATACTTTTATTACGAAAATATTTTTATTCCTGCGTGCGTATGACTATTTGGTACTGGTTCATAGACATTGATTTGACCGATAATTGGGGGAAAGAAAGTGAAAATTGTTATTTACTTTCGGTGTTTATTTGGATTTCTGTGCCTTACACGTATTTGCTGTACACTGTCATACATGCCTACTGTCTTCATTATATCCTGTTATATTATACTGTTGGACCTTAGTGAGTGTCATGTCGACCTCTCGTCACTACTTCTTCGAGATTAGACGGGATACTCACTGGGTACATATTTATTTATGTACTCATCCTGCGCTTCTGTACTTAACTGTACAGGTTATGAGGTTGGTGCTTCTGGTTATCAGACCGGAGCTAGATATTGACTGTAGCAGACCTGACTTCACGGTGAGCTGCTTCTCCTAACGATCCTCAGCAGCACCATGGAGTTTCTTTTGCTTATGATCCCGTCTATTTGTTTCAGACAGTGGGATTGTATATTCTACCTTTTGTATATCCAGTTAGTATGCCCGTGATACTCGTGACACTAGTTCCTGGAACACACGTAGTAGTTTTGTAGATTATGTTCGTACATATAGGTATATTGTGGACCCACGCCTCATTATGACTGCTTTTGCTTAAAAACTGGTTAATTAACATTCGATTTTATGCTTTCGAACTTTATAACTTGGTATATAATGAAGTAATTAATCGAGTAAGGAAGATCCCTTAGTGAAATTGGTGTTGGCTTGCCTGGCCCCGCTGTTGGGCGCCATCACGACCTAAGTTAGGATTTTGGGTCGTGACATGGACGTATATGTAACGACCCGACCGGTCGTTCCGTAGAATTTGTATTATAATTACTGTTATTGACTTTTCATAGGTTGGTTATACTGTTATTGATGTGTTAGAGTTGGTAGGCTTGAAATCGGAATCGTTATAATGAGAAATTAGTCATTTAGTCTTTAAAAATAGCCTTAAAGTTGGAAAAGTCAACTGAGAATTGACTGATTGGTAAACGACCTTGGAATGCAGATTTTATGGCTCGGATAGCTTCGTAGGTGATTTGGGACTTAGGAGTGTGTTCGGAATATTTTTGTGATGTCCGGTGTAGAATTAGGCTTGAATTGGCGAAAGTTAGTTTTTGGCGATTTCCGGTTGGTAGTGGAAAATAGTCTATCAGGGTGGAAATGGAATTCCGGAAGTTGGAACAGGTTCATAATGTCATTTTGAATATGTGTGCAAAATTTCAGGTCAATCGGATGTGTTTTGGATAGTTTCGACATCGTTGGTGGACTTTAGAAATTTGAAAGTTCATAGGCTTGAATTCCATGTGATTTTAGTGTTTTTGCGTTGTTTTTGGTGATTCGAAGGCTCGACTAAGTTTGTGTGATGTTATGGGATGTATTGGTATGTTTTGGTTGAGGTCTCGAGGATCTCGGGTGAGTTTCGGGTGGTTTCAGACCATTTCTAGTTACTGGTTTTTGGCTTCAGGGGCGTACAATGCGATAGCATTGATCTGGATGCGTTAGAACAGAGAAAATTTGGAAAAATCTAGTTGTTCTATGCGCACAAGGCTTCCCGCGATCGCACAGAGTAAAATTTCTGCTGCACTGTCCCGACTTTGGAAGCTTATAACTCACAATCTATAAGAAATTTGAAGATGATCCAAAAATGAAAGTCGTATCTCTTGATGTCTAGTTTTCATAAAGTTAAGACAATTGTAATTTGGAGTTTTGTAAAAAAAGTTATGACCATTATACTAGAGGCTATCCGGAAGAGTTGGAGAAGGTTGTTGGAAAAATTTGTTCTATGCGATCGCATAGAGGAGGCCGCGATCGCATAGGGTTAAATAAGGGCTGGTAAATTTTGTTCACTGTGAACGCATAGCTGGAGCCACGATCGCACAGTGTGTATACCTGGGAAATATAAAATTAAACCCTCTACGACCATTAGACCTTTTAACACCATTTTTGAATGAGAAAATAGCTTGAAGGCGATTTTGGAGAGGGGAAATCAGTATTCATCGTAGAGGTAAGTAGTTTTGACCTTAAAACTTGATTATAGGTGATTAAGGAACATAATCTCAGTGTTTAATTCATGAAAATCAGTAGAAAAATGGGAGTTAGGGCTTGAGATTATGAGACCTTTAAGGGTCGATTTGAAGGGTCAAACGAACTCCGCTTTTCGCGTTCATTATATGTACGGACTCGTGAGATGACGAAGAACATTTTGGTATAAAAAATTTTGAGTTTCGAGACGCGGGCCCGGGGGTCGGGTTTTAGCAAATTTCGGGTTTTGAGCTAAAATTGGTATTTTTCAATTGAAATTCATTCCTTAAGCATAATTTGATGATCAAGATCTGAACTTGGTAGATTTGGAGCACTCGGGAGTTGATTCGAGAGGCAAGCGCATTGCGGAGTAGTTTCCGGACTAGTTTGAGTTAAGTAATATCTTTAAATCATGTCCTGAGGGTATGAAACCCCGGACTCTGCACCCTTTCACGGGTTTTGGAATGCAAAGGTTGGAACTTTGGAAATATATTCCATATTTAGGCAACTATTGAGTTGCAAAACTAATTTTTAAGTCTATGCTTAATAGTATTGATATATATTTTGATATGATTTGGGCTGTAAGCCATGTTTGGGGCCTAGTGCCGATCTGTTTACCCCTTGGGGGCTGTTTTTACTATTTTCCTCACTTGATATGTTATGATTTTCACTCAGTCTTTTCTTGATAATTGTGTTGACACTCAGAATTTTTTGATACTATTTCTTGAAATTGAAACACTGTTTTTGGGTTGAGAACCCGGTATATTTATGGCTTGAAGGGCAAGTTGAGAGTATCTGACTGAGTGAGGCTGCGGGCCTATATTGTGAGGATGTTATGATATGAGTGAGGTTGCGGGCCTATATTGTGAGTGATTTATGCCATGATGTGGCTTGTTATAGCGGTTGGGTTGTAGGAGCCCCTCCAGAGTCTGTACACACCCCCATTGAGCGCAGGTATTTAATGAGTGATGTATCCCGCGGGGCTGATACTGAGTGATTGTGAGGTTGCCTGATGGGCTAATACTGAGTGATTGTGAGGTTGCCTGATGGGCTATATTGAGTGACTGTGAGGTTGCTTGATGGACTAATATTGAGTGACTGAGAGGTTGCCTGATGGGCTGATACTGAGAAAAATTGTTACGAGAAATGATTATGGCCCGAGGGGCAGATTTACGATGATTTTACTGAGTTTTGAACTATGATTCACTTCGTTTTCAAACTGATTTTTACTGAGAGTTTTACTGAGATATATTGAAATTATACTTGTTTCAAAGGATTTCTGGAAATTGGTTTTTGAACTTATGTATTTGATGAATACTTATGGTGACTTGGTGTTTTACTGTTTTTGTGAATTGGTGTATCTGTGCTATGTGTTTCGTATTTTTCTCAGACTGCGGTTTATTTTCATTACTACTGAGTTGGCGTACTCATCATTACTCCCTGTGCCTCTGTGCACAGATCCAGGTACCGGCTCGGAGCAGTAGTTGTCCCTGTTCGTTAGCAATAGCTTACGGGATTTCGAGGTAGCTGTCCAGCGTCCGCAACTTCTCCATTTCTCTTCCTTATTTATTATTAATATATTATTCCTAGACTTTGTCTATGACAATAGCAGAGTTATTTTATTTCGTAGATGCTCATGACATGTTGACTCCGGGTCTTGGGGACGGTTGTAGACTGTTAGCTTAATTGTTTTGTTTAAAGATTTCAAAATTTATATGTGTATTATGAATCGTTGAAAATAAATTGAGATAGTTGAAAAGAAAAATGCATTTTATTTGAATGTTGGCTAGCCTAGTTCCACAATAGGCGCCATCACGACCAGTTATGATTTGGGGTCGTGACAGTATACCTGGATTTGTATTTGGATGTTTCTAGAAGATTTTGGCCCTAATTGGCGAGAGTTGGCAATTTGAAGATTTGGATTGTTCATAAGTTTGACTGGGAGTTCTTCAACACGATCGCGAGGGACATACCCCAATCGTCACACTTTGAGATTTGGGAGATCGGATTGGGCGATTCTTGAAGCGATTTTCATGATTCGATTGGGGCAAATATTTTTGACTCGGATTTAATTATTTTACATGATTCCATCTTCGATTTTGGCATTCTGATTATAAATCTAAAAGAAAAATTTAGGGTTTTTGTAAAAAAACTTTTCTAAGGTGAACATTTGAGATTCGAACATCGATTTAGAGTCGGAATTGAGTGGTATTAGTATGGTTGGATTCATATTTTAATGGATTGTCATACTTTATGAGTTTTGTAGTATTCTAGGGTGTCAGTCCGAGCTGACTTTATGGTTGACTTTGAGTATTTGATTAAAGATTCGACCTTTATCGTTTGGTTTTGTTTCCTATGACATTATTTGATGTTTCTGATTTGCTTTTGGCTAGTTCCGAGCCGTTCGTAGGTGTTGATACCCAATTTTTTCCAAAATAGTTTTAAAATGCATATATGTTTTCAAAATCTGGCATTAGCATCAATTGGTATTTTTTCACAATTTCTACATCTTTAAAATAATTTACCTAGGATTTTACTTTTAATAAATAATTACAAAATTGCATCACAAATGATTTCAAATTTTGTTTTGATTTAGTATTACCATTCATGGTCCTATTAAGTCCAAATTATCTCATAAATAGCCAAATTGACACCTTTTTTGTTATAATTGCAATAACTTTGCAATTATAGCCTATACATACAATGTTTGCGTTATTTTACCGGAAATTAGTCCATTGTATTTTTAAATACTAAATAACTATTTTTAGAACATTTCTATGCATGAAATTTATATTTATAATTAGTAATTATTTTACAAATGATTTTAATTAATTTATTTGGGGTATTTAACAAATAGCCTTTTTTAATTTCAATTTTGGCCTAA